>JAQGAJ010001366.1:0-10062 GCA_034689365.1 Liebstadia similis
ATTCTGACGTTAAGTAAGATATAAATTAACACAAAATTAGATTTATGTACAAAAATGCATATATTTTGTGGAAATTTTGTATTCATTAACAACTCATTAAGACTTATCTGACATAAAGACATGTCTGACAGACCCGACACAAATTGGTTTTGTTTCTTAACCATTCAGTTATATCTTATATGAAATATAATAGAGTTTAGGGTCGATGTTATGCCGGAATATTGAATTCCCGGAGAGTCTTAATTTACTTTCATGTGATAAAATACGAAACATAATATCGGCGATAGTGTCCGTAAGTGACTGACATCGACAACATATAAGAATGGCCTATATATGAGTGAACGAAAGCTTTGGTTCCTATATGATGATAATTTCCATAATGGGCCGCTGAGATCGAACCACTTTGAGTCAGGTCTCTCGACCCACATTTGTCTTTTTGACGAGATTACAAACCATTATTGACTAGTGATCTAATTGTCACGTTTGTTGTCAACCACTACCGACTGATCCAATTCCCCGATCACTCATTGACAGGCATTGTGTGGCGACATATCTCAAAACTACCCGAACATCAAATGCTATCCAATTCCGGATGCGTTCAATCCGTGCGAAGATGTGATGGGAAATGGATTCCTCCGAATGTTGGTTTGGGTGGTTGTGATCGCGGCCGTGTTGGGCAACTCGGCCGTCATGATTGTCCTCATGAGGTACACGCGATATCTCTATTTTCTCTGTAATTAAGTCACCGTTCAATCAATACATTCGCCAATCTCTAAACGAATTAAGTCTTTTTGTGTGTCCGACACTTCTCTCGCACTCAAAGAGACTTAAATATCGATCAAACCTTTTCCAAGAATTTAATGCCTTTTTTTATAAATCATTGCCATTCGCTAAACGAATAAATAATATGTAATTTCATTAAATATTTCCTTCACTTAGGCTCTAATAGTGTTCCGGATTTGTAGACAAACGAGTGATCTATAAAAGAATTTTCAAAAATATAATTAAAATACGCGAATCTCAGCACTTCTTCAGATGACACTTATGTCAGCGCTTTTTTGAACTTCTGATCCAATTTTTAAATTTTGTAACTTTTTTTTACCAAATTTTGATCATTTTTTCAATTTTGTAAATGACTTTATGAATAATATAATTATTTTTCAGATCTCAAGTACTCTCATATTAAGCAAAATTTTGTTTATTTTTTGTTTATAAGTAGTTTATATGGTTTTAAATCTGTTCGATCTTTTTTATTTTGTCGATCTCTTCGATTCCGTTCTTCACTTCCATCCGGAATCTCTTCAAAGGAGTGTTATATATAGCATGAATACTAAGAAGTGCTGAGCGATGAAGTGTTGGCTGACTCTGAACTTAACGCGATTACCAATTCTTTGCCTTTTATTCTCAAAAACGATTAAAAAAATTCTGTTTCGCAGAGTTTGGATAAAAACATGAAATCAAGTTTTCGATCTAACCCTATATTATCTTTTTATCATATCGTTTCGACTCAATCTTGAAAATGGCTATAATTTTCCTAGAAATTGATAATTTTTCTAATATTAGAACACCATTAATACAAACTTAAAGGCATAATTACTATGAGCATCATCATGGGTATTCACATCCATTATTTAGTTACTTATCGGTAATGCAAATATTAGAATTGTTTTTGAATTAAATCATTTATTTTCCGGATCTTGTTCTGTAATATTGTTCACTTAAATTTTTATTTACCTGAGATGTTCTGAGATGTAGTGATTGAAACATTAATTTTTTTTAAATTTATAATATTTTCGGGGATCTGACCGACTATTTGATCATCAGATATCTGATATTATACTAAAACTATTTAAATGAATTCAATTCCCACTATAGAATTTGAAAAGACAAATATAGAATTGCAGATAAATACTGATTTTGTTTGATTCCTGTTCTCAGCGGTCGCTTTACATTCAACGTAAGCAAGTTCTTGATGATAAACCTGGCCATCGCTGACCTGATGATGGGTAAGAATAATTAGATCAAGTGATCGTCTGATGTCCTAATACTCCTAACGTCTTCGTAGGAGTATATTTGCTGATCATAGCAGTTGTTGATCTTCACACAGTGGGCCAATACTTCAATTACGCTATAGATTGGCAACATGGTAAATTTTTTATTGCAATTTCCTATCAATTTCTATTAGTCTTAACGACGGGCGCTCTAATTGATTGAATGCTTTTATAGCTTTTGAGCATAAAATCCATTAAATCAAAAGGCGATTAACTTTTCGTTAGATTAGTTTCAATTAGTAAATAGTGACAAATGGTTTGAATCGATTGCAATAATTCTGATGTTCATTAGATTTATAACATTTATTGATCACTGATTAGGCTATGGATGTAAGATCGCGGGATTCATAACCGTATTCGCCAGTGAACTATCAATTTTTACTCTCACGGTTATAACACTCGAGCGATGGTTTGCCATAACATTCGCCATTCAATTAAATAAGAGACTTAAACTGGGATTAGCTGTCAAAGTGATGATCGCCGGATGGATCTATGCCTTGCTTATGGCCTCTTTGCCTCTAATGGGGATCAGCAACTACTCCAAGACCAGCATATGTTTACCGATGGAGAACAGACGGATCGGTGATGTGGCCTATTTGATAGGTCTTCTAACCATCAATGGATTGGCATTCGTTCTCATCACTGCCTGTTATGCAAAGGTTAGATCAAAACCAACAGACAATCCAAAAGACATGCAATCGATTTGATTGCAATTCAATTACTATTGAATTATTAAGGCATTAGTCTATCGCACAAACACTTTATCTAAGCATACATTAAGAGTCTGATCACTGTTTGGTCTCTTTGGTTGTCTCTTCAGATGTACTGCTCAATCATTAGCCAACAGACCAGAGCCACCATTAATGACATGACTATAGCCAAGCGAATGGCACTTCTGGTGTTCACCGATTTCGTCTGTTGGGCGCCGATAGCCTTCTTCGGTCTGACAGCAATCGCCGGATTTCCTTTGATTGATGTTCCAAAGTCTAAGATCTTATTGGTTACGTTCTATCCATTGAACTCTTGTGCCAATCCTTTCCTCTACGCCATTCTCACCAAACAATATCGAAGAGACTTCTTTATATTAGTCAGTCGTTACGGCTTTTGCACCAAACGTGCGATGAAATACAAGAACGCCTCATCTCATGGACACCTCAGGATCGCCGCCATCAGGAGTAACAATGCGGGTAAGTGAGGACTTGACTTCCATTACGACTACTTTAGCCGATTATCTTTGACCAGCGATGACGGGATCCATATTCAGTCAAGTTTCGTCTGATGGTCACCACAAGCACTATAAGTATGTCTGCAGAGGACATCGTCATCACCACAGTTGTGTCCCCTCGAGTCGATCAGACGATTCGGCAAACTCTGGTCGAAGTGCCATATTCTCAACGGTGGACATCTGTCAGGAACTCTCGAGTCGGTCCAACGACTCGACCCATGAATTTATAAGAATCGGACGGAAAGATAGTCTGACTAACGGAGAGGCGAAACAGAAACGGAAAAACAAGAATAAGAAAGAAAAGCGAAGAAAGTATTCTCTGGTAAGCATTGATCGGACAAAAGTAGAAATAAATCTAATCAATAAAAGAATTAATTGCTTTTCTTTTGTGTCTACCATTGCCTCCACGTCGTAGTCCTTTTTGTAGATCAACTTTAGACCAGTTAAGGCGAGTGTCCTCTGGCCTTAACCGACCCCTTCCCTCGACATACCGGGAGAGACCGACCATTTAGAGCCTCATCGCTAACTCATCCCTAATAATCAAATGTCAGATCACATCCCTTTCCATATGAGCTCTATTTGAGACCAATAAATCCATTTGAATGTTCCGTCCATTTGTGGGAACTATACTAAAGTCAGAGTAATTGCCACCGAAAGTGCTCTTCCCTGCAGTGGAGCACAGGTATGGGTCGGTGACCCCAATCCCAGAGCGATTGGTTGTGGTGTAAAGGCGTACGTCGTGTGCGGACGAGTCGTGAGAGCCCTCACTCTATGCTCTATTCAGTACTCTATTAGTAGTTTTGGGGAGACTTTGGCCGTAGTTTTCGCTCAGTTTTGTTCACAACATTAATATGGCGTTCATTTTGGGAACTGTTTTAGAGAAGTGCTAACAATTGGAGTTTGGATTTAAGTTAAACATAATTAGAGTTGAGATCAGTCATGACTACCACAACACTCACCATCACTCCAGTCATCACTCGTCCACACCCGACACCCGTCCCATAACGATGTGGCGATGATCGGACCTCCTGTGCAACGCCTGTTCCCCAACACAGCCTCAGTCGCATCCACCTCTTGAGCATCGCTACCATCAGTCAGAAGACATTATCTTCTCAGTTGACACTCAGGTAGTAGTTGTCGAGCGCACAGCACAAGCACTGCACCGCTTAAGACATTCTCCAACCGATGGTTCTTATTTGCAGTTCTGATGCAAATTGAACCCAATCTTAAGCTGAGAGTCAGTTCCAATTGGTTTTGTGTGTCCGCACACTCTTTGCCATTGTTTTGCTTTTTCTGTTGAGTTTTGGTTTAATTTTATCCTTGTTTTGGTCACAAATCACGAAAACGCCTTCAAATTCGCGATTATGTCTGAAGATAACGAAGAATTGGCAGAATTGATGGCAATTGTCAAGAATGAGCAGGAAGTGGAAGACGAGGAACAACTGACCGAAGAAGAGCTTCAACAGGCGTTGAGCTCTCCATCACTTCACAGACATCTGATCGATGAGGAGAGCACTGAATGCGATGAATATGACCTCAGTTCGGGTGAGGTCAAGGCCAACACTTCGGACGCCGATGAGGCTAAATGTCGGGTCAGTGACGAGTCGGTCGGTCAAGTGGTTAAGCAAAAGCCGGGTGAATACCAGTTCCAGATGTTAGAGCACCACATCTTTAAAGGAAAACACGGGAAGAAGTTATACAAATGTGACGTTTGTTTTGCCGTTTATAGACATTCATTTAGTCTTAAGCGACACTTCATTAGATCGCATATCAATTATGGATACCTTTGCGAAACCGATGTCACCAATTGTGGTATCAATCTCTCGGCCAGTGCTTCACTCCAGACATGGAAACAACAGCAGACCTCTGATCACTCGGCCACAGAAAGTTTAGATCTTCCAGAGCTCTACTGCTGTCACTCCTGTGTCCTCTTTTATGACGATTTGTCACAAATCAAAGGACATGTGGATGACTGCCATCGAAACAACAGCTCCGGCACTATAGAGCCCATACGTATCCCCTGTTCGGAGTGCAATATGTCATTCATTCAAAGACATAATCTTATGAGACATATAGAGGTCGTCCATAACGGTAAACGTCTGTACGCTTGCAAACAATGCTCGAAGAAGTTTCAGACAATCGCTGACCGGAAGAAACACGAGAAGAGTCAACACCCGAACAGATTAGATGATAGTGCAGAGGAGCCGATCCTCAAGGCGTCGACGACCACCACAACCGGTCACAAGGTTTCGACCGGCACTCACCGGTGCCTTAAGTGTTCTCAACTCTTCCCCACTTATCCGGAACTTCGCGGTCACGTCACCCGAAAGCATAAGGAGTTCTACAATCCGTGCGGTTTTTGCAATAAATTCTGTTTCAGTAAAAAACAAATTTCGTCTCATTTGAGACAAAAACACGAAAAGACAGCTAAAGATAACGCAAAGGCTTTGCGACAAAAGGGAAAACAGAGCGCACAAGTGTCTGATCCAAGGAATGAAGGCTCCGAACCCTCGACCAGCGGACAGAATATGTCTCAACAAAACCAATTTCAGGCATACTTTCATTGTTCGCTATGTTATCGCCGTTTCCTTACCTATGGTTCACTGATCCGACACAAGCAGATCGCACATCGGCCACAACACGTCCGCAACTGTTCCCGTCTGTCCGCTAACCCTCAGATCGAGACCGATATCGTCGAACCTTATAATACCCGAAATGAGTTCGAATTCTATCGAAACTTAGCTCAAAAAGTGGCCGAAAATCTCTTGTTTTTCGTCGACGGAAAGTTCATTAATCCGAGCAATGATTACAAAGTGATTCGTAATCTCAATCACCAGAAGAAGACGTGTCCCGAACCGGTGGTCCCGGCTCTCAATCTAAGTAAATATAACTTTCCGTCCGATTTCAGACACAATTCATCTCCGCCTCCGACCGCTGAACAGTCCGAGAAATTGGAATTCCTGTTCGATTGTAATCTAAATACAGTTAAAAATCCCAAATTTAAACCTCTTATGGTTGAGACCGGTTTCCCGCCGACGGTTACAACTGGTGGCCAAACGGAAACCAAATGTCTATACATATGTACGGCATGTCATCAGAAGATCTCTGGGGAAGTGATGGCCGAACACGAGGCCAACAATCATCCAAACGTTTACTGCACTTACATCAAAGTTGAGCCCCAAATGCAGAACATTCCGTCACAATTGCTTCTATGGCAGTATCACTCAACTGAAGGTCTTCTGCACAGATGTCCGACCGCTCCATCCCTGGCCAGTGCCGAGAAGGACAACACTCTGTCAGTGAAATGTACAAAATGTCAGCAATCGTTTGCTTCGGTTACTCTCCTTCACAATCATATACTCGAATGCGCTCACATTAACGGCTCAAAGAAGAAGTCGTCCGATAATAGCAAATCTCATAATAACGCCGAAACTCAGACCCCGAGCACCGCTTCGGTCGCAGTCAATGCCTCTAATATAAGTCACTCGACTTCCGATAGTCTGACCGAAACAAATACAAGTCATTCGTCCGAAGCCACCGAAAAAGACTTCTCTTCTCCTTTGAGTCCATGCAAAACCCGGTCCGGCAAACGAAGACAAATCAGTCCCGAAGACTATGTCAAGACAAAGAGGACCAGAAATGTGTCCAAAAACTCGATGAATGACTCTTTAGAGTCGAAGTCACCGCAAAAGTCTGAAAATCTGAGGAAAGATTCAGAGATTAAAATAAAAAGTGAAGAAAACGATAGCAAAAGCGATAAGAAATCAGATGAAAAACTACCGAAAGTCGAGGCTTCAAAAAACTCGAGTCCACTAAAAGGAGATAATTGTGGACTGAAGTCGACCTCCGATTCGCTGCCGAAACGCTATTCTTGTAAAAAGTGTTCAAAAAAGTTTGTATATATGGATAGTCTGTCCAAACATCAGATGTCGTGCAACCAACGGGTCTTCAATACAAAAGCCAATACAAAACGCAAATTAAGAAATTCGCCGAAAATACCACAAAAATTGGCCAAAAATATAGAATTAAAGGCATTGAAAACGATTCAAAAGAGTCGCGAAAAACAAAAAAAGAAATTAAAGAATTCTGGAGATAATCGCAACGAATCGACTGCCGATGAATCAGAAGATAAGACTGAAGAAGAAGATGTCAATGACGAAGAAGATATGATTGTTTGCGAGAAAACAGAACTATCAAAAACCAGTGAAGAAGTGGAACCAAACTCAAGCATTGGAAAGACCGTGTCCTCAGATTCTTTATTACCTCAGGAACATCAATGTCCCGATTGTCTTAAGGTCTTCATATACTTCCGCAACTTTCGCAAACACATAACCAACGGCTGTCCGATTCGGAAACAGTTATCCCAAAGCGAGAACACGTCTTCCACTCCAACACCGTTGACATCGACTCCACTCCAGAGATCTGTCATTAAACAAGAAAAATCAGATTCTGATGACAAGGATATCGATTGCACAGACGGCAAGAGTTGCGGCGATGAGGCAGAGGTAGTCTTTGAAGGCGAACATAATGGCGAAGAAGTGGACGATTTAATGGACGCAAGCGTTTCGCCCAAAGAAGAATCGAAACTTGACTTATGGCGAGTGAAACAGGAAAACCCTCAGTTCGCGTTCAAGGGATCCCCAGGTGGGCAATGATCGCTAGGATCTCTCACTTTATTACTTTCTTTTCACACAATTAGTTAACTAAAGCCTTATTTATTTGATTTAGTGATTGATTTCTAAAAATATGTTAATTTTCTCAAATCTATACCATTCTTACAGTCGAATGAGTCTGTCCTTAAACTTCAGTTGAGTCCAAAACTATTCCTTCGCTTTTGTCTATCGATCGCTAGAAAACTCAAAACTCAAATATCATTCAATTATCCGATTCGCTGACCGTTGTGTTTGTCCGTCCGCACAGCCCAACACCACTCCTGTCCTTACTGTCAGAGAGGATTCACATATTTAGCTAATTATCGAAAGCATATCAAAAATATTTGTCCGATTCGTCTGCAAATCGAAGAGAAGAAGAAACAAGTGATCGATGAGAGCGAAGATCCGGACAATGAGTCCTCTTCTGGCAAAACGAAGCCCGAAGTGCCGCCGACTCTGGTCTATACGCCATCATCGCTATCAGTGGTAAGTCTTTGATCTAATCTGAAAATAACATTCTTTGTTAACAATTGGTGTCATGTCTTACAGCGAAGTCAGATCGAGGACACAGTCTTAACAATGTTAAGGGATCAGACAAAACAAAACCAAATTCTTCAGTCATCCGAAGATCTTATTAAGTCTGAAGCCAAAGTCGACGACACGTCTTCACTAACTCAAAACACTTCCGACATCGCAGACACTTCTTCGAAGACTCCTCTCTCTGAAGAATCGGAATCGACAGTTGAGTCCAAAAGCCAAGAATCAGATATAACCAAAGATAATAAGAACAATGAGAGTCAATCGACGCCTTCGTCTAAGGCATCGACTTTCAAGTTCCGAACCTTTTCATGCAATATATGTCACAAAATATTCTTGTCTTACGTAACACTTCTTAAGCATCGGATTCTACACAAACTTACGGACGAAGCGGCCGCTAATGGGGCCAAAGCTACCAATGACTCGAAGACTGGACAAACAGATAATCAGACCAATGATGAGACAAATGACTCGAATCGAGACAAAGAGGCGGCCAATCAGGCTCTGGCAGAAAGTATTCTCAAGCGATCGAAAGAAGTGTTTAGCAAATTGGGAGTCAATAACGCGGTGAAGAGTGTCGGTACGGTCAGAGGTGTGATCGGCCGCACAAATAAGGCAGTGATCAACACGACTGACCTCTTGGAGAATTTGGCGCGCGGAGGGATCAGCACTGACTCAATGCCAACGCTCAACACTAATACCAAGTCTTCCACAAAAGGTCCCGAAGTAGTGACCATTGAAACCAACAATAATAATACAAATATATTGAACCTTCAATTAAGTGCTTCCACTTCTAACGAGAATAATAAGAGTAATAATAATAATAATCTCAACACTAATAGCAATACTGATAACGCGAGCAATAGCTTAGACGAAATAATCATTAGCGCCAACGATCTCGGCCTCAATGTCCTCAACGACGACGACAACAATGGAGTGATTGTTAGTCAAGATTTGCAGCAATTGATTGCAGTAAACGACGGAAAGGACGGCACAAACGCCGAACTGCCGGTCAATGAAGTGCTCTTAAACTTGGATGACATCGAAAACGCAAACGAAGTCTGGATCACAATCACTGACTCCAGTGCTTACGTTCAGGTGCCCGACGGCGCCGGCGCTCCCACTCCTAACTGTAATAATAATAGTTAATTAGTATTAATATATTATTTTGTTTTGTAATTATAACATATATTTAGTGACCGATTGTCCGCACAATTGGTCTCATATTTGTTCTAAAGCTCTAAAGACATAATACTTTTATTCGCTCTCAGAATGTCTTTCCATATGATATGAATTAGATTTTGTTTTTGTGTTTGTTTTCATTCGTTTTGAATGAATGACTGATATAATTGAATATATATTTAATTAAGTTATAATAATTAGTGAAAATTGTTTTCGAAAACAATTATAGACTTATATTGAGTTCTAATAATTAGAAACGATTTGTACCGAAGATTAGGTATTTTGGGATTAGTTTTGAATATATGTTTATATTTGGTGTTTGAATGAGTTATTAATATTACTAGCTCGGACCCATTGGACAAAGTCCAATCCCATATCCCGAACGTCTGACCCGTACCCGACTGTCCATCCCTGA
>JAQGAJ010001367.1:0-10061 GCA_034689365.1 Liebstadia similis
AAACAAGTTCTGCGATAATTACAAAGTCGAGTCGATTTCCTCCCTTTTGATTATCTTTTCGGTTCTGTTGTTCTTCACGATCGCTGCGCCGACACCTTTTGAATTAATTACCCTTTGAAAGGACGAGAAAATTAATTTCTCATAAGAACTAAATCTCATTTATTCCAAGTTTTAAACCCTATTTTCTAATTATTTATTATAATTTTGATTAAATTTACAATAAATATATTCTAATCAATCAATTCTGTGACCGAAGAGAGGAAATACAAAACATGCGATCGCTGTCTCGTCAGTAATCGATGTCAATGTCAATGAAATTTAAACAAATTTGCATTCATTTTATAATGGATTTGAGTAAAGAATCGTTTGTTTGTGAAAAATAAATATTATATAAATGGTTGTGAAGTTGTGTCGGGTTTTAGAGGAATACCGATACCAGAGACGACACAAAGTCTTCATAACTATTAGCATAAATACATACTTTGATTGTCAATAATTCGATGTTTGGTTATGTCGAGCGAAACAATCAGTACCAGTGCTGAGACCTGTGCCGAGACCTGTGCTGACGGCCATAAAGCGATGAACCGTCAAACCGGGCCCACAGGCCATACACTTATGCAACTCTGTTCTGATTTGATTGCATTTTACGAATACTTAATTATCTTTTTTGAATCATTTAAGCGAATCATTTGAATGAAAAAAATTCAAAACTTTTTTCGGAAACTCTTCTGTGACTCAAATGATTGTTTGGTTTATTATTAAAGCGGAAAAGTGTCTCACAAGAGGTTCTCAAATGGGTTTCCAAAGTCAATGAGTCGATGGTCTCACAGACTGAGTGTGATATCCGTCCCGATTGGGCCAAAACTATTGCCGGAATCAATGGTCTGAGACATTGTTCTGCTTCGATGGCAATGACACCAATTGTCTGATGAAAACTATATCTCATTTAATATTCATCGAGTTCTGCGAACATCGCTTCCGAACTGTGTTTCTCTCAACAAGTGTTTAGAATTATCGCGGATATAATTCCTGAAGAATATCCGAAGTAATGAAGTGTTCCTTTATTTCACTGGACTTTGAATATCGACAATAAAATGTGCTTTTCGTCAAACAATTGCCGGACTCTTGTAATCAAATTATTAGTGTTTTGTCTAATATATAGTCAACAATTGTCGGTCTCATCCCTTTCCGTTGCCAATAAAACAGGTGAGTTTTGTTACACCAAGTGATCAGATCATGATGTTTGATATATTGCAGGGAAGAGTTCATTCAATCGTAAGAACGATAAATTTTATCGATATTTTAATAAAATCTTTGATGAACTTTCGACTCCGGGCTCAGAGTTAAGGCAATCGATCGAAAGAAACGACCAAAAGCTCAATATAACGTTCACAGTCTCAGACCCGAGACCAAGGGATCCCATTCTTCAGATCCCTAGCAATGAGTTCACAGATTTGCATAATTCGAGTCCAAACCAATACAGACCTGAGCTCTCGTACGTCAAACAGTCGTCCAAAGATTGTCAGTGTTCTTGTGATCCGTACGCGAAGGCAAACCAATTGATCAACGAGTATGTGATGAGCGACGACACCGATCCCAATATGGATGTCGACGATAACGAAGAACTCGAAAAACTTCAGAGACCTTATAAATGTAAGTCATGTAAACATTTGTCGGAAGTGTCAAAAGTTTTCTCACTTTTGAAAACTTATTGACGAAAGGCGTTAATTGTATTGATTTCAGACATTCCGATGGAGACCATAGAGTTAGCTCATCAGAGGCCACAGAGGGTCACAACAACTCCCGGACCGCCGACAACACAACACAAACTGACAAATTTAATGCAATCAATGTCTCAAATCATAAGATTTCCCAAATTGTCGACAAACGAAGCCTTAGAGTTAGGCCTTTCTCTGGCCATCACTGGTCTCTTGGGTACAGTGGGTCTGCAATCGTTGAGTCCGTACCCCATGATCCTCAAGGGATTCAGACGGACAGCCGCTCTCAACAATCATAACAACGGGTATTATAATAATTTCTATTCGCGTCAATTCAATGACACCGAAGACTTGGTTAGTTTGGTTTATCAATGGATACAAAGCCTAAACTTTTAGTTCAGTTTTATATTTATCTCAATTTTATTTAAATAAAATAAATCTTTAAATTAAAAACAAATATTTGACATAAAAGACAATTTGTGCCACATTTAGGTCCAGACTGTGGCCGGCATTAGCTTTTCGCCGGTACCCCAGGCAGGGGTCAGGTCTTCCTGTTCGAGGAAGTGAAGGGGCATCAAAACTATGTGACCCCTGACCTTCTCTAAACAGTTTTTGGCCTCATTTACGTCAGTGTTTATCAGTTTTGGACGTTTAAAATATTCCCTTAACTGAGCGAATGACTTGACCTCATCGGTGGGCACAACGGGAAAGACCCGCTCATAAATTGCCGAATTCTTAGCCGCAGTGTTCATCCAAACCTCTCTATAGAACTTATCACAAATCGGATCTCTTATATCAATCTCTTGATTAGTTTTCTTGGTTTCCAAAAGACCCAAATGTTCTCTCATAAGCCATCGGCGAAGAGAACCACAAAATTTGCCGCTTTTATAGGGCTCTCCGTTCATGACTGCGGTCTCGAATTCTTGATCGGCTAAAACGACCGCCACTTCTGAGTCTCTGTTGCCTAACATTGATCTGTCGTTGATATTTGAAGAACCAATGATTGCTTTGTTGTCGTCGACTAAAATCAATTTACTATCGAAACAGAAATCAGAATTAATTTCAAACAAAATTATACAAAATCTAAGACCAAACCTATGAACATAAACGAGTTCTGTGACTGGTTTTCCGTGAAGTTCGGAATGATTTCGGAGACCATAGAAAGATATATAACGGTAGGGATCGCCGACTTCTCGCCTAAGCCGAGACAACAGCGAATGATTGCCCCGACATATGGTCGCGTAGTTGTAGTGAGTGATGGCCTGAATGGCAACTCCGCGATTGGTCCCGATTTCACCTGTGATTGTCGAAGAATAGGATTATTATGTGATCTCAAGGTATGTCAAGCCCTTAATCTATACCTTCAAAGGCTGGCAGTAATGGAAATATTATGAAGACTCGAAAGGTTTCGTTGTCTCTGAAGGCGCGGACTATTCGGTGATAGAGTGCTTCACCGATGGAATTGATCACTACTTCCGACGCATCCAAAGGCGGAGACTTTGATTGAGTGATGAAAAATTGGTTTTCAATATAAATATAATGTTTGGAGTTATTTATTAAATCGATATAAGCTGTCAGTATTGAAGTGTCGGTCCGATGACGTCCTATTGACCAGTCGGACACAGACCGGACCACTTGACACGACATCGGAACAGATCTGAGCAGGAATTTGGGCGGTTTTATCAGATCGACATTGGCATAGCTCTTGGGAATGAGCCAGGGAAATATGTCATTGAACTTTGCTTTTTGGTATTTAGTGAAGTTCCACCTCTCGATGAAATGTCGGGC
The DNA here is from genome assembly GCA_034689365.1 of Liebstadia similis. Taxonomy (NCBI): domain Eukaryota; kingdom Metazoa; phylum Arthropoda; class Arachnida; order Sarcoptiformes; family Liebstadiidae; genus Liebstadia; species Liebstadia similis. The sequence goes on from JAQGAJ010001367.1 coordinate 3,507, forward strand.
CACGTCTCGGGCGGCCGCACCCGTAACCATACAGGACAGGTCGTGCCACGGCATACGAGGAGTTGTCGTCCGATCCACAAAGTCTTTGAAGGGCTGATTCAGTTCTACGAAGTCTTTGACTATGAAATTCACGTAATCTTTGCCGAACCATAACTTTGATCCGCCTTTGAGACCATTGATCATCAATTCGGATAACTTCGGGCTTTGAATAGCAAAGTCCAGTTCATCCCCTTTTTTACCGATTTCTGTGAGATCACAAACCGAATCCTTGTCGTGAGTTCTTCGCGTTAGTTTCTTCATTTGTTGGAACCGCTATTGGAAGACAAATCTCGTGTTCAGATCTCAAGATTTACGATAAGACAAGACAAGACAAGGTGAACAAGACTTACGGCCACGGCTTGTAATCGTTTATTCCTGAGCGTTGAGGTTAGTCTCAGTTTGAAAGTTCCGACTCTCTCTGTCTTTTCCTTCTCGTCCTTACCATCTTTGTTATCTTTGTCATCACTCGTGAGTTTCTTCATCAGCTCTTCGTCATCAGGTTTGGGCTTCGTTTCCATCACTCCTTCATTCCAAACGAATTCAGAGTTAACGGAGATATTTGTTTCGTCGTTGACTTCTTTGATTTGATCGCCGCCTAAAGTGAATTCGACGGCACTTTCGTAGGTCTGACTAATGGCTGATTCAGACTTATAGCTGTCGTTCAGCGGTTCCACGATTACAGTGGAGTTCCGATAAAAAGTTAGTTCCGAATGGGAATAGGATTTGAATTTGAGACCAGTCGGTGACGTCGAGTTACAGATTAAGAATCTGGTTAAGAGAAACCAATCAGAAGGTCAAAGGTTATATGGATTTAGTTACTCTTTATTAGAGGAGTCGTTGCCATCGAAGACAATTCCGGCCAAATCTGTGATCCGATGCTCGTAATTATCCCAACGACCAAAACAGAGATCTATTCCACCGACAAATGCATAGCTCTGGTCAATGACGACTAGCTTTTCGTGATGAGACCAGAGAAGAGGTCCGCCGCGGGCGGGGTCGGGATGTCTGAGGACTTTGATGTTTGAATGCATTTTCATTAACCATTGTTTCGAAAACAATGAGTTAATACTAATTCCTAACTCGACTTCTTTCCACAAAAGGATATAAACTCGAATCCCTTGACTCGCCTTTCGCTCAAGAATTTTATCCAAACGCCAGTGATCGCCATCAATGACCTGTTGATCCAAAGATTAGGTTAGTTTTGACGATTATAATAACAGAACAGACTTACGGGTCTCTTCATATAGATATGAGGACTGAGCCACCAGTCAGTGATGAAGATCTCTTGTTTGGCTGATTCCAAAGCGTCGGCGACGGCCTCGAAATGATTGGCGCCGTCGACAAACCACTGACAATAGGTATCGGCTCTGATCGGTGCGAAAGACTCGTATCGGTTATGGTCTGTGAAGTCCTTCGCGTAAGTCTCAGCCGTTAACTTCAAATATTCAGCCAATTCTGAAGCCTTCCTCGAAGTCCAACATTTGAGATATAGGTCACGAGACATATTGGATATGCGAATCCCGTGATGGACACCAACGTTGGAAACACCTAAGAAGATGCAAAACGTTATGACCAGAAGATAAATAGATAATCGTTACCCGACTTGGCATTGAATCCCTGGTCCATAAGCATAACGGCTCTTATTTTTCCGTCTTTTGGTCTCAAATATAAAATACACGAGTCTTTGATTACAAGCCATCGTTTACGCCAATGACCGGTCATATCAGTGATGAAGTTCTCGAATCGGGTAAAACAAGTGGCTCTTCTGAAACCACCGGCCCTTTTCATCACCAAAAACTCTTTGCCCTTATGTCCCAATTCTTCGACAAATGAGATCGGACTGACTTCGAGGAATGTCAACATTTCGTGATGATTGCGATACATCGGAATCTTAAGACAGTTTTGCAGATAATCTTCTAATTGTTTCTATTGAATCAAAATAATGAAAATGTGATAAAACATAAGTCATCCACAGATTTATTGGATTTGATCTTCAATTTGTTGCTGAAAATAATTCAAACAAACCTTACGTTCTTCGAGAGCTTCTTCCGATACGATGAACGCTTCGGGACGTCGCGGGAATTTCGGGACAGACTTTCGGTTTTTAGGTCCGAAGCTCTTCCGTCGTTCTCGATGTTTCTTAAGAGGCAATGGTATCCGCAAAGAGTGTCGGAACAGAAGTAACTGTTGGTGTAAGTTCTGGAAGTGATTATGTCTTCGTTTGATTTCCCAATTGTAATGGAGATGTTGTACTTCAATGGTGTAGAGATAGGGGTTAAGGATATGAGTGCCGGTCCGGTGCTCGGCATTAGTTATCTTCACGCGAACCGGACAGTGAGGCAAAAGCCATCTGTTCTTTGGATCATTGAAAGACTTCGGCGGTTCGTATATACGAGTGTAGGGAATGCGGACTAAAGACGCTGTTTTGGACAGTGATTTCGATTATTGGATCAAACCATCGAAATGAAGACATTTTAAACTCACCATTACTTATATTTGTGTTCATATCAGTGGTATCGCCATCGACTTCGCCTGTCATTGGCGGCAGTTCTTCGTAGTCGGAGTCATATCCGTTCTGTTCCTCAGTTATAGGACTACCGGTGTTATCGTTGGTCTCTTCGGAGTCCATCTAATTATAAATTATATTATTTTAAATCAAAACATTAATAAAATTTGCGATTGTTTTCACATTTATTACAAATACTTGACATTTTAAACGTTTAACAAATAATTATTTTAAAAATAAATTCTAACCATTTATTAACACATTGTTGAGGACAGGGATGTCTAAACTAAACAACTTCAGGAAGAGATATAATCATTGGTTTTTGTTTGTTTTCCGATAGAGTTATCTAACAAATAGCATATTATAAGCCTTTATTCGGCTTTCGGTATATTCGATCAGTTTTGAGGTATAATGGGCTTTTGAAATCCCCTCTATTAGTTATCCCTGAATGACAATCAAATGAGTGATTATGTGAGGAATGCGCGTATCAAGGTGAACTTAGAGACATGTTTTTCACGATGCACAATTCGCAATTTGCAATTATCTGCAGGTAATTGCAATTTAACATGTTAAATTATTTCGAGGCAATACTAAAGGGTAGTCCTAACGGAAAGCTATTATAATTAATAATTGAATTCATTTTTGTAATAAAAACCATTTAATGATCACTTAAATTGTTTTATATCACAGAAAACATTATTTAATTAAATAAAAGCTATGAAACCCGTAGTAAAAACGTATCGATCGATAACTTGTAGGCAATAATTGATTGAATTCATTACTTCGTCGAACAGTTGTTAACCGAGACATTAAAATGCATTACAACGATATTATTTGAATGTTAATTACAATTTCAATTTATAATTTCACCTATAATTTACATTTAAGTAAATCAAAGGTAAAATATTTGGCCAAAAACTTTTGAACTAATAATAAGGCCAAGACTTACGTGATTTGCTAAGAATTAGACCGAAATGATACAAATTATCAGTTAAATTGCTGTTTACTTATATTAACAATAAAAGTAATTGATTTGAAATTAATTTCTGTGAATAAGTCATTTAAATGGATTTGAGGCCAAAGAATTGGTTCGATAGTAGTTATCAATTAGTGATATGTCATATATCCCGCGATGTAATCGAAGTGAGATTCAACCCATATTTTGTGATAACAGATAGCATTTGAGAACAACTTATTAGCGATTTTCTCGAAATCTATTTTATTGAGTAAATAAATGTCGGAACGACTGAACTCTATTTGACTTTTGGGATAATGTTTTAAAATAAACACAAATTATAGACAAAACAGACGCGAATCTAATTCTAATTCAGTGTTTGAAATGATTGCCAAAGACTCAGAATAACGGCAATCATGTGTCGGATCGCAAAAGATTTTATTAGAGCTCAGGATGTGATCAAAAGTTTTACTTAAAATAATTGATCGACAAAACCATTAATTTTCCGTTTGATTATAATTTAGTCAAATTAAGACTTATATATAAACATATCATATCTGACACAAACCGACACAATCCTGATTAACTTAAGCCAAGGTCAGAATAGTCTTTTCGAAGCTTATCTCTTAAACATATGAATACCTATTAATAGTTTTGAATAATTTTGCCAAAAGTGAAAAGGTCTGTATGAAATGAGGTAATGAACTCAAACAATCGAGACATTCATTTACTTTTAATTGAACTCAATTTAAGTCAAATAAATCAAAAGTCAAATAAAACTGATTTATTACAGAGTTTTAAAGTTTTCTAAAATTGTTTCATTGGTTTGATTCAATCAAACTTTGATTGCAAGTGAAAGTGATTTGCAAATCGCTTTCAATGTCTTTTCCAAACGTTTCAAAAACAAATAATTTCAATGTCAGAGCGCAAGAAATCAGTTGAGATCTGATCTTCACTTCACGTCTTCAGCGCGGATATGAAGGTTGAAATGACTTTAGAAAACAACAAAATGTTTATTTGTATAACAAGTATCATTTAGGTGAACAAGCACCATGATACTTTTGAACGATTAGGATAATTTAGAGAAAAGCCATGATCATTGATCAATGAATCATTAGACAAATCACTTGATCATCACTCAAACAAATTGTTTACAAGTTTTTGAGGAAATATAAATTAATAAATTGTCGATTTTAACTGAAATTGATTTATATTTTCAATTATAACAGTTTTACTAATCAATCAAAGTTGAAGAGAAATCCAAATACCTTTGATTTGATTGTAATCCGACTTTAATTCAATTTATATCACAATTAATAACAAAACTTTAAAGTGATTGAAGTCTAGTGAAGTCAAAAACCAAAACACATGAGTAGACAAGAGTTGAATCACTTATGGGTTGGCTTTCAATACCTGATCGCAAGTGTTGTTCACGTGTGGGCTCTGACACAAGCATTACATCACAAGTGGTTTGCCTTCTCTTTGGTTACGACACTAACTGACACCACATTTCGCCACTTATTCTAACTTTCAATTAACTTTCAATTATGTCTTTCACTAAGTTTTTAATTAAATTGCGATCAATTGCTTAGAAATTCAGTAAACAATGATTGAAAAACAATTTATTTACCAAAAAATTAAGTAAATTTAGAATAAATTAAATGGAAAAGTGATTTAACATAAATTTGTTGCACAAATCTAATCATCAATATATAAATAATCTATCAATAGATCTATTGTCGGATCAATTTCTCCAATTGTTTCACTCCATTACAGTTTAGGCACTTTAAATATGAAGGCAGTGATACCCGATATTACCGCTCAGGTCGGGGACAGCCCCGGCTTCGACCAATCTCTGGGCAGCCGAAAAGATGGCCGTTCTGTTGGGGGCCTGACTTCTACTATAAACAGACCAGTTATCTGACGATAAAATGATTATTCATTTCTCAATTGAATCTTATCAGTGAGTTATACCATCAGACTTGTCGCCAGTGGTGACCTGGTATATGACGAGGAAGGGATCCACTTGGGTGATGAACCAAGGTCGTTCCACAGAATAACCGGCCGGCAATTGAATTATTTTACTGATCTTTCCTTTGAGATATTGGTTTTGTTCCATTCTGTCTGCAAATGTAGTCTTATTTCCGCGACTGTTAAACAAATAGACAAAAGTTTTGAATTTCACTCAAAATTCAATCATTTGTTTGTTAAATAATTTGATATACTTTTCGGTGACGTTTACGTAACCGTTGCCGACAATCACATCCAATTGAGGACAGGTTTCGTTCGATGCCTTTTCCCGTCGGTGATACACACCATACCAACGACCGCCGATCTGGAATCAAGTCAATGGTTAAGAATAGTCTCAATGATCTTCACTCGGTTACCGAATTCAGTTCCAAATTAGTCAGAGTCTTGTCGACGGCCTTATTGTACGGGTAAATGGCCTGATCTGTAAATTGGAGGGCAATCACAACGGCAAAGATGGTGAGAACGACAACGGTTGGACTCATTCTGCAAGAGATTCAATGAATTCAATCCTTTCAAAGGAAGTGTAGTTTCAGTTAGACTTTGGATTCCAAAACGACTGAGATTTCTAGGATTAAATCAATTTATATATGAGTCGAAAGTCGTTATCAAATAAAAACTTATCATATGTTTAGTTACAAAACGACTCGAATTCAAATTAATTTCTCATTTTGTTGCAAATAAAATACCAAACTATTGACAGAACGGGTTCTAAACTAACATCCGTTCAGTCTTTACAGCAATTCCTGTAATCATCGAATAAATAATATATTTTTCATAAATATTTTTGATCAAAAACAAGAAACTCGAGGTCAGTGTTGGTGTGAAAGCCCTCTGAATGTCCTTAATGTCCAATTAATCATGTTTTGATTTTCCAAAACCACTTCAAATTCCAATAAAATTTTCGCAAAAGTCTGGTCCAGACAGAGGTCGTCCACTCGATGGCACTCAATCGGGAACATCCCGTGCGAGGCCTCCAATATCACGGCAAATTTAGAATCATTGGATTAGTTGAAGAGAATTAAGC
>JAQGAJ010001368.1:0-10060 GCA_034689365.1 Liebstadia similis
AACTGTAATTATTTAATTAGTTTTACGTCTGAAATATTAAATTTCAAATAATTCTTGTCATCGGTTGTCGTAATGTTTGCGATCGACGACTGATTTCTTGTCGTCACCGTCTGATTGGAAGCCGTCCTCTGCTTGAGTTCATCGACACATCGAGGAATGCACTGGTCTTCGAGGTCCGAGTTAAAGGCCACATAGTATGTGACCTCTTTAGCCCATCGCAAGAGGTCAGCCAGTGGTGCGGCATATCTCCAGATCCCGGTCCGGTCAGCCGAATGATTCCTTTTCCACTCGACCACCTTGTGAAAGGTGAGTTGCCAGCAAAGAGTGTGGTGCAAAAGACTGATCAAAATAAGCGAGATCATTGAACTAGCCATCTGTAACTATAGCTCGTTTCTCCAATTGAAATCATTTGAATCGAGATCAATATTGAGCCCACATTTGCAATGAGTATTTGCATTATAATTATTTCCTCCAAAGTATTTAATTCAGAATCAATTCAATTAATTATATATTAATAAACATTTGGAAAAAATCAAGAAATTGATTATTCGATTACAGATGTGGTGATGATTCACCACATTTACCATCATTACCACGATTACCACACAATCACATGTGTCTTCTCTCAATTGGATCGACTTATCTTGTTATCAAAAATTTATGACAAATTGTTTTTTTGTAAATTATTTCTAATCTCATGACATCTAAAGGACACTAAAGTACTCGAAAGCACTTTTCGATCTCGAAATGATTGAAAACATTTTCGAGTATCCAATATATCCAATATTCTCGGTTCGTGTACTTCATCTTAGTCTCAAAGTCAAGGTCTAAATTACAACTACTCTTGAGTAGTATCTACATTGTTAACAATGACATCAAAGCCTAGAACTTGTGATAAATGAAAAATTTTAAGATGGTAAATTTGAAAAATCCATTGGAAAATTTAGCTCTCGATTGAGGCCTTTCTTGGCAGAGGAACGCCATCAACAAAATCGCTGTCCTCTTCAATAATGGGAATATTTGGTTGAGTTTGGGTTAAATTATTCATTTTGATGTAATTTTGGGTCAACTGATAGTTTTTGTTCATATTATTGATGACAACCCTCTGAAGCAATGGCTTCTCCACAGACTTCATATTATTATTATTATTCTTATTCTTGTTGTTATTGATTTCGTCGAGTCTTTGGCTCAGTTTCAGTCCATCCATTTGGTGCTTCTGTACTTCTATTGATATCTCCTTCCTGTAAAAGATTAATATAATTATAATCTCATGGATTAGACCGGGCATGGCTGAACTTCGTCGGTCTAGGGGGTTTTAGAGGGTATTTTGGCAAATTTTTCGTTCCAGGGGGTATTTTGGAATACCCTCACCTTATTAGCCATCCCTGGATTAGACCATTAATCGTATCATTCAAATCAAGTGCATTTCAATTATAGAGTTTATCAAAATTTTCCACTAATGAATAAATATTTAAGCAATAAATAACAGAGTAAATAAGCAAGGTGATTAATACAGTTGGAAAGATTATCCAGATGATATTTAACCATTATCATACATCTATGATTAAGACGTAAGATAGGAAATACCATGAATTGACAAAAATAGTAATAACAGGATATTAATACTGGGAATGTGTGGTAATTCAATAAACAGGATGAATATGTAATAGTTTGGCGGAAATTCAACTGAAATTTGTTGAATCATTATATTCCGGTCGCAGTGAATGAACTAATACCGCGTTCAATTGAATTTTTTCATTCCAAAATCATTTGATAATATTGCCCAAGATAATATTTGAAACTGAATTACCTTCTTCTCTTGTGAATGATCTCAATCACAATCCAAAGAACTAAAATCAATATCAATACTGTAACTGAGAATCCGATCCCAATTTGGTAGACAATCGACGCTTTCATCCATTCAGTGATGTGTGAGTTCAGAGTCTTGCTGTCCATCAGTCTTGAAGACCTCGAAACTTATCTGATTTTCAAAAATTTAAACCAAGAATAGAGTTATTCAGTTGAAAAGCAGACATACTTGGAGTCAAACAATTGAAATCTTGTTTACCGATAGTTAGTCTGAGTCCTCACTACCTGTACTTCCATTGGAGTATTGGGTCAATAGTTATAGTAGTTATCAGTTCTCTTAACTCCTAATCTAGTCTTCAATAAAGTAGTGATATATTTACAGACATTTATATAACTTTCCTTTTATTGCTTCAAATATTAATACCATTTTCAAGGATTCGTTTCATTAAAACTGGTTTTTGTCGTCAAAAATAACTGTTTTTCAAAATCGAAGTGGGATTTGAAATTTTATTTCACCCTTTGGGTGAATCTCACGCTTACTATCTTAAATTTAAGAATTCCCAGGTTTGAAATCTTATTAACACTAATAATTTCATGGCTAAATTATCATGAAATGAACAATTCAATACATGACCATGTTAAATCACTAAATTAGTCTTCTTACGTGGAAAATTTACCATGATACTTCACATTTGAGAATGACTACACAGATTAGAACCAATTTCCAAACGGGTAATTTGTGGCAATGATTCTGATATCCAGGAAATGAAACCAAAACTAAAATCATTGAAATATTTTTATTGACAGCAATGATAATAAATTTACCACGTGGTCAATAAATATTAACTTGATAATTTATGTTGTAATTACAAGTGCTTTACAATGGAAAATTACTTTAATTAAATTCACTAAATTAATTAATATATTATTCTCAAGATATTAGATAAATAGAAATATAAGTGTAGATCAGATGTCCTTCAATGCAATTACAAAATTGATTTTCAAAATCATTATTTGTTAAAACGTGTTTCACATTCTCCCGGTTAGGATTGACATTCTGAAATAGTACTGAAACAGAACTGCTATATCTTGCTATATATTTTCAAATTGAAAAGTCCTTGAAAATAATATTAACTCCAGAGAAACAAAATCTTCACTAATGAGGTTTAGAAATTGATTGCAATCAGGGATGACCAAGGGGCAAAATGAATTGAAAGTTCTTATAATGACTAATATTCTGTAAATTTATGATGATGTTTTTTATTTCAAATATATCATGTAAATCTATCATAGTATCATGATCTATCATGGGTTAGAACAATTTTCTTAAAAACCTCGAACATGTAAAGAAGTAACGAAACCTCTATCCTTCTCGGGAACAGACAAGCATAAAACCACATGGGCGATATTTATTTCTGGAAACTGAATACCCGTCTTATTGAAAGGAAAATATTTGAAAAATCCAAATAAACAATAATTGAGATGATCAAGATATTTTGAAAATAAAACAAATGGAATTCTAAACGAGTTGGAGGAGGAAAGCAAAGAACAAAATTGAATTCACCTAGTTAACCGTTCTATGATTCATTAAGAAAATCATTCATTCGTCGATTAGTTTTGTTTCTTATTGACAAAACCCATTAATCTGTGTCACAATGGGAAATTAGCATTAAATGACTGGCAGAATAAAAGTGTTTTTATTCACTTTTCGTGCGATTCAATCATCAAATCATTGTTTTCGGTGAAAATCTATAATAAAATTCGTGTTTAATTGGTTTTTAAATCAGATCTGCCTTTGATTTGAAACCATTTGTGTCTGATTGACATTCAAAACAAGATTGTCGTTTGAATGTGATGTCAAAGTTGATGTTTATTCCACATTTATCAAGTTAAATATTTGAATTTACATAGATTGCATAGTAATAATACCAGTGTTTGACTTTTATCACAAATTTACCTTGCTGAACAATGGAAGAAGAAGTGTCAGTTCGTTCAAAAATGAATACCCAGAGCAAAGAAACTGTTCCCGAAAAGAAAGACCAAATGAAGAAAAGAATTCCGACAATCGGTGAACTGTTGGATATGTGGCGGCGAAGACAAGAGTTGGAACCGACAGACAAGAAGCCAGACCTTCAGAACCAGCAGTCAGTGACCGTCAGTTTCATCGGTTCGACGACCACTGACCGGAACCGCAGATCGTTCCTTCCAAGTCTACAAAGAGATGTCTATGACTTACTTCATCGGCCGCACAGTTGGTTCGCATATTGTTATCATCTCTTCGTATTCCTCATTGTCTTCATGTGTCTGTTCGTCACAGTGTTCACAACCATCAGAAAGTTTGAGAACGACTTCTTTCAGGTGATGCTTGAGATGGAGAAAGTGATAATAGTTTGGTTCACCGGAGAGTTCATCATTAGATTGTGGGCCAGTTCTTGTTGGTCTCGGTATAGGGGTCTAAGAGGAAAACTCCGGTACCTGTGCTCTCCCGCCCACTTCATTGATCTGATTGTGATAATAGTGTCCATAACTGTTCTCTTAGTGCAATCTTCCCGAGAGAGTAATCTAGTGTTTGCCGGCTCTGCCTTCCGAGGCTTTCACCGTTTCTTCCAAGTGGTTCGTATGATTCGGACAGAACGCCGATTCACGCCATTCCGTGTCCTGTTGTCAGTCTTGTACGCACAGAGGGAACAACTGATTGTCATCACTTACATCGCATTCCTTGTCCTCTCATTCGCCGCTTTCGTCTTATATCTGGCAGAGAAGGACACTAACGAACAGTTCGAGAGTATCGCCGACGCGTTTTGGTGGGCGGTATGTGTTGAACAGAATAAACAGTTGATACTGAAATTACCATGATAGGTTGTCTCACTCTTCACCATTGGATACGGTGACAAAGTTCCAGTATGTCAATGCCACCCTTATTATACACTTATTAACTTCATTACTAATCATGGGCTCAATTACAGACAACATGGTTGGGCAAACTGATGGCCTCCTTCTTCATAATGATCGGGGTATCGATATTCACAATACCCGCTGGAATACTGGGAGCGGGTTTGGCCATAAACATACAGCAACAGCAGAAGATCCAGCAAAACAAGAAGAAACAAATACCGGCCGCGCGTCTCATACAAACTGCTTGGAGGTATTGAAAAAATTAACCACTTTTTATATTTTCATAATTTTCCAATAGATTCTATGCCACAAATCCAAACTCATGTTCAGTAACGTGGAATCGATACCAAGTTTATTGGAATATAGGGTTGGCTGAGAGGAATGCCATCCGATTCTTACTTCTAATGAAGTTCTTAAGAGCGGTTAAACATTTCAAAGCCATATCAACAGTGAAAGACATCCATTACATGATAGAACAGAACAGAACCGATCACTTGACCATCAATTTCAAGATCAATGAAATGAAGACTAATTTAATAGATCTTCAGTCTAAGTATAATTCAAATGCGAACCGGATTTCTGATCAAATCAGTCAATTGGAAAAATTGAGCAAAGAATTAGGCGAACAGTGCAAAAGGATTGGCAATACAAAATTACCATGATACATCTGATATTGTGATCATTGTTTAGCCTTGTTATTTACTTTATTAAGTTTTTCATTAAAAAATAAATCATCATGGGTATAACTCAGTGCTGACACATTCCTTTCTCTAAAATCCAGTCGTGTTTGAGCACCTCTTCCACAACAATCCTGGTATTTGGATCCGGATCTAACATCCTTTTGATCAGATGTGCGCAGTGTTTGCTCATTGAACTGGAATTGATCTTTTGTTCGAGATGATCTGGATCACTTTGCTCGTTCAATTGTACGCTATCATCACTGAACCGAAACGGGTAGTGGTTATTGACCATTGCGAACAACATTATACCCATTGACCAGATATCAGCTTTGAATGGCTGGTACTCTACTTTACGTACAATCTCGGGACACATGTAGTTCTGTGTTCCACAAAATGTCATCGATCGGGTCAATTGGTTCGGAGTCCTGGTCTCGTCGCACACCTCCCGAGCGAATCCAAAATCAGTGAGTTTAGTGACCTCGAGGTCATCGGTTAGCATAATATTACATAACTTGATATCTCTGTGAGCGATCATCATCTGGTTGTGGAGATAGTGGACGGCCTGACACTGTTGTTCGAACCATTTGAAGGCCTGGATCTCATCCAACAGCCCGTTCTTCACGATATATGTGCAGAGATCATCCCCGCAGACCATTTCCATCAGAATAAACACCTTTTCCTCTGTTCTAATAATGTTGAACACGTTAATGATATTCGGATGCTTTACTTTCAGACAGATGTCAAGCTCTCTGTCCAAGAACTTGTCCTTTACTACCACTTCTTGACTGTTGATATTAATTATTTTAACGGCCGCGCACTCATCGCTGTCCTCTTTGACCACTCGGTAAACCTTCGAGAAGTTACCGCAGTTTAGATACCGATCGATGTTATATCCAATCTCTTTGAGCACACCCTTTGTCTCGCAGTCGTAATCGATTTCATCATTTGAATCCATTTTAATTATCTCCGGTTATTCTTCGAGTGGAATATTCTCTTCAATTCATTGACAAATAGTATTAAATAACGCAAACATTTATTGAATTCTTTTGAAAGTTTATAAATTTTAAAATCTTGTGAATCTCGTGATAACAATCAACGAACAAAATTTCAAATCCCAATTAAATTCATCGCAAATCAGTTCACGAAATGGCCGAATGAATGTTCAAAAATTGACAAAGAACATTTTATGTGGTCAAAGATTATGGTAATTTTATTTTTTGCATTTGTAAAACCTTTTATTTATCGCGATATTTATTCCTACCCTTGAACTGCATTCTCGGCACCCGTTTCAGAGGCCTTTGACGTTCGGGAACTAATGATATTAGTTTGTCTTCGTATGGATTCTTCGGCTCATCGAAGATCTTCATCCGATGTCTGATAATCTTCTGCTGCAAATCAATGCAAACCAACCCATACTTCTTGGAACAGAACAGATGTTCGGCGCAGAAGACTTTGAAGCCGGGGATCGACTGATGACAGCTCTCGAGATATTCTGACAAAAGAATCACAAGAATGAGATAATTGATTGGTCAGAGAGACAGTACTTCTTCGGATCACACAAACGGGACAACACATGCACTCGTCTTCTCCGTTGAGTTTGCCGTTCATCAGAGCACAGGTCTTCTCATTAACCCATTGATAGCATTGATTGGGCTTTTGATCGCATTTACAGTCGATTATAGTATTGTTTTGGCACTCATTTCGCCAAATAATTGAATAGATTATCAAAATTTGTAGAAATACTTCGTGTGTTTTGACTGCCATTTGGTTTTGAATTTAATTTTGATTTAATTCTAAAACACATTTATTTTTCAAAACAGGAAACACCAGTTTTTTATGTCTCGATTCCCTGATTAAAAATATCGCTGGAATTTACCGCTCATTTGTAAACAAGATTCTTGAATTTGATATAATCGTGATTCCGGTGTTTTCCCGCCTTTTGTTTTAAATACCAAATGTCTGACAATTAGGGATGGTAAAATACAAGGTTTTCAATTCGGTCTTGTATAATACAACTGACTGTGTAACAAGACATTGTTTTTGTGTTTAACTAGATATTCATTAGCTACAATTACCCATGTGGCAAAGTATGGCCCATATGTCTAAGTTACTATGGTTACCCTAATTGAATGCTTTATTTACAAATCATTGTTTAAGTTTGCCTGAAATCAGCGATCGATTAGCACATGTTCACTATTTTGCGACATTTTGTTTTTAATGACAATGAGCTATTTTGTGTAAAGTTACATTTTACACTAGCTTTCATTGCAATACTGTTGATGCTATGTTTGCTTTGAAAATCATGCAGAAAGGGGATTCACTATAATCTAGTTCATTTCAATTGAGGTAAGTTAACATTACAGGTCCCATAGGAGCGGCCGTTGCTTTTGAAACTAGCCATCAGAAGTGAAATTCTTTAAAATCGAAGGCACAGAATCGAGGTTAGACTGTGTTTGAGGTTTGAGTTCAATGAATTTCAAATCACTCCAACAATACATTGATAGTAATGGCATCAGTGAAACAGACAATTACTAAATCGAAATCCTGGATAATAATCTAAAAACCATCGATTATATATTGTGCATAAGCTAGTGATGTAATCCATCGATGGTGTTATAAGTTATAACATCTGATAAAATTCATTAAATTAGAAGCCCATCATTTCTTGATGCCCAAATGCTCTTGAAAAAGTCACAATTTTTTCGTTTTTGTCATCTAGTGAATAATTGGATCCAGTTTAAAAATTTTTGATTACTGGAGATGAAAATTGGTTTCATTAAGTCAGCAATGAGAAAAGGATCCAGTTGCTAGGCGTTCATTCAAATGGAAATAAGTTCAATTATATGAAGGGTTGAAATGTATCAAATTACACCTTGCGTCTTCTGATCAAAAAAACTTAATAGGTGTAGAGTAAGAGCGTTGAGTCTTTGCTAGAATAATAAGGGGTAAATAAAAGAGAACACCATTTTATCGATTTTTAAGTTTGCGTTTATAACTGAAATAAGGTTCGAATTTGTGGGAAAATAGGCACGAATTTTTGCAGATACCTGATAACTTATCTGGTTATATCTGGTTTATTTTCCCAGTGGTAATCCCTGGCTATGATTTTAATTATAATTAAAATTTTAAATATAAACCTAAAAAATTGATGGAACGATAGTTGACTCGACTTATTGAAGATTTTTTGAGATTTGAAAATTAAAATACATTTTTAAAGTTCAGTAAAGATATTGATTTGAATTCAATTGGCATTCATTTGATTCCGATTTCATTTATTTACTTATACTTTGAATCTATTTCTCTTTATAAAAATCATTTTCATTTTGCAATAATGTTATCGTTTGTTCGCCACTGTTTCGCAATTTTCTGAGATCTAGAAATAGTAATGAGATTCGGGACGAAAATAAACAAAAAGACGATATTTTTATTCAATAAATTTGATACTCAATCGCGGTTTTGTCGGTGAATGTCGTGAGACGTTTGATGAACAAAGTTAGCAAAGTTTGTATGATTTGAACGATTAGTTCACTTCAGATCACTTGATATGACTTCAAATCATAACATATTATATAATTTACTCATTTGAAAGTCATTAATAACATTGTAATTACAAACTCTATCGGCGGTCACTAATTATTTAGTTTTTGTTATTGATTGCAATCAAAAACTCGGAAATCATTTGATTTGAGTGGATATGAAAACGAACTCCGAATTGAAATTCTCGATCAGAATATTCTGTAATTTAGTGGAGAATTCGAGACACGCTCTCAATGTTTGCATTCCTCGCACTCTTCGATTGCAGTACTCATTGGTTTTGCTGTTTTGCTCCTCTTTTTCTTTATTATTCTCTTGTCTATTGTCTATTGTCTTGCATAAGGAAATTGACTCAAATAAAAGCATTCCTTCATCCCATTCCTTCATCCCATTCCTTCATCCCATCCCTTCTCTACAGGATATGAATATAGAGTCGTATCGTCGATAAAATTGATTCTTCTTTCGGTCCACACATTGTCTCAACACTTGATTGTATGAAAAACAGTATTTCTTGTGATTTGTGCACACATTTGGCTCCAAATCTCTGCCTTTGATTAGTTTGTAAATTACTTTTATCTCTAATACTAATAATACTTAAAGCAGTTCTCATTTGGGGTACGCTTTCGAAGAATACATCGAAAATATGTGACCATTAAGTGAAAGACAATCCGAAAATTATTTAAAAGTATTTTTATTTAAGAGAAAACTAAATAACTCGCGAATCGTAATAGTCTTCACGTAATTTACATTTATTCAACTTTCCATAAATTCCTATTAGATATAAGTCCTTAAGTCTGACAGTTTGGGCGAGAAAGTGATGATTATTTGAGTCATTGTCATTGTGTAGCCCATTGTGACTGAAACCATGTTAATTATTTTGCGTATATTCCGACGAAGTAATTAAAATTGATTCAAACTTTCTGTTACTAATTAAAAGAAATGAATACTCGGGTTAACAGAAGACTTGAATTAGCGAAATAATTATTCGCTGTCTTTGCTATTAATAAGAATATTTCAACGTTGAAATCACTGAATGAGATCACCTTAACTCAAACAAAACACACAACAACTCAATGATAGTTCATCTATACCTTTGATTCTTTCCGATTATCATAAATAGACTCAAACACCAAACGAGGAAA
>JAQGAJ010001369.1:0-10058 GCA_034689365.1 Liebstadia similis
ATGTCTTCTGAAGACAATTGCAGTGAAAGAGTCTTCACTTGAGATCAAACAACAATTGAATTCCGCTGACAAACAAATGACAAAAAGTGGTCACAAATAACGTCACAAAAGAGGATCAGATGTGAGTCAATCCAAAGCAAAGTTGTTGTCAGACATCGGACGTAATCTATGGCTTAAAAGCTGAAGAATAGCGGGAAAAGTGTTTTTGTCGTCAGTCAATGGTTTTCATTGATATCTGACATCAGACTCATTGCCTTCCACTACAAGAAGTCTTGAGATGAGGTCATTCACACCACAGATATCGTGGCATAACAGGGATCCGGTTCTGAGCGTTCACTTCCAGAACCGCGTCCTCTCATCGACCGACCGATCGGTGTCTTATCGGTTGGCCACCAGTGGTAATGACTCGCATGTGATCGTATGGAAGGCTACTCTTTCCGACCGGATCTCCGAACCGTCGGCCAAACGTCCGCCACACGTCTCGATCGAGTGCTTAGCCGATCTGACCAAACATCAGAGACCCGTCAATGTCGTCCGCTTCTCCCCGAAGGCTGAGGACAACCTTTTGGCCGCCGGCGATGACGACTCGGTTATCTATATCTGGAAACTAATTGATGACAATAATGAGAATCTGGTCAACGATTTTAAACAATTAGAAGTAATGTCTTTGGAATCAAACAAAAGACAAGAATTTTGTGTAAAACATAACGATTCCGACGATGAGATACAAGTGATAGACCCGTCGGACAGTCCTCCCGAGCTCAGAGTTGCGGTCAAAAATGTGCAGAACTCTAATTTGGGCGAAGAAGACATCGCTAACGAATTGTGGAAACCTTATAAGATTCTTCGCGGACACGTCCAGGATGTGAGTGACCTCTGTTGGTCTCCCGACGGACAAAGACTTGTGTCCGGTTCTGTAGATAATACGGCTATAATTTGGGACATACATAAGGGAACGCGATTACATAAGATCATGAAAGAACATCACGGGTTTGTTCAGGGGGTCACTTGGGATCCTTTGGGCAAATGGGTGGCCACTCTCTCGGCCGACCGAAGTATGAGAATTTTTGACTGCGAGTCGAAGACAGTTCGGACCGCTTATAGAGTCTATCGGATGAAAACGGAAGACGACAAGTCTTCGCGACTCTTTTACGACGACACTCTTCGATCATTTTGCCGCAGATTGACGTTCAGTCCCGGCGGAGAGTTTCTGATCGCGCCCTCGGGTATCCTCGAAACGAATAGTGAGGACACCGAAGGCAGCGAAGAGTCAAACAAATATATTAACACCACTTATATCTTCGAACGGAAAACTTTGAATAAGTACTGAATTGTTTAACCGATTCTTGACTTCTTTACAAATTATCTCATTTTCAGACCAGCTTTTTATTTGCCGTCAAAGAAGTATACGATTGCAGTCAGTTGTTGTCCAAAACTATTCCAATTGAACGAAAATCTTGAAAATCCCTTTCCGTGAGTCATAAGTTTTGAGTAATTCTTCGACTTATTTCCTGAATTTTGGACAGATTTCCGTACCGATTGGTCTTCGCTGTGGCCACTCAAGACTCTGTGATCTTTTACGACTCCCAACAGTCGATCCCTTTCGCACAGGTTTCCCAAATACATTACCTGAGGTTAACAGACCTCTCGTGGTCAGCAGACGGCCGAATGCTTATCGTCAGCTCTACCGACGGGTTCAGCACTTTTATAACCTTCGATGAGAACGAAATCGGTATTCCATATGACGGTCCGAAATACACATTCGAAGAAATGGAGTCATCGAACCGTCAATCGTCTCCAATCAGCAATAAGAACGTTTCAAAACCGACGGCAGCCGTTGAGGCCTCTCCAGAAGTGGACAAATCGAAGCCAAAAGTGAACACCCCTTCGATTAAGAACTTTTTCAAGCCATCCGCAGACCCGTCCACTCCCGAAATAGTGGCAAAACCGCTGAATTCGAGCCAAAGTCATAACAGCTGTCAATCAATTCCACAAAAACAGGATTCAAAGAGTCCTAATATTCTGATACCGCGGAAGAAGATTAAACTGACAACTATTGAGACGATTGAACTAAATTGAAACAAATTATGTAAGTTTTAAATAATTTTGGTTTTATTTCTTTAATTTAATGCATTATTAGAACTCTTTTCGCTTATAATTTAAATTAAAATTAACTAATATTAGTAATAATATTGTTTATAGTCTTCTGTACATCACTTTCCGAACAAAGAGTATCGAAGTCTTAAAAATTTCTGAAAACCATTCAATCAGTTTGTAATTAATTGAAAATTAAATGTTTTCTTATTATTTCATATCATTTAATGTCATATAAAATAGAATTTAATTTCACATCTCTTTTATAAACAGAAATCTGTTTCTAATTAATGCTTTTATATGTAATGAAATGATTTGAAGTGTTATTAAGATTTCGGTAACGATTCGATTCGATTTGGTTTACGTAATCATTGTTTGCCTCATATTTTCATTACTCAATCGATATTTCCTAAGAATTGTTCTCATTTTTAGTGCAAATAATTATGGAATAAATTACCGCTTTTTGAGGTTCTTTTACCGATTGAATGGTTCGAAGCCTTTGTTACCGAAGTGTTGATAACCCAACAAAAACATCAAATCATGTCTAATGTATATTGTTTTCAATGATCACAATTAAAGTACATTTTCAACAGTAATATACAGACGATGGTCGTGATCGAGATAATGGTCAGGTGATGGTCAGATAGTTACCAAGTGATGACCAAATGAGCGAATTAGCAAACAATTAGCGCTTAATTCATGTATACATTGATTGACAAAACAAATGAATTGATTTTCATAAATAACTAATTGAAAGCTTAACTAAACTCAACTCAACCGTCGATTCCTTCGAATCTAAATCTATGTATAAATAGAAGGCAATGAAAACCTTGCGATTAGTAAAGAAATGACTCTAAGAATAAGCGATTCCTAAGTCATAACTGATGTCTGAACGGCACTCAACTATTTGAGACGTTGCGTAACGTTAGCCAAAGCGACGGCCAGAGCTTGTAATGCACTGAACGGGTACTGAAAGTCTAGAGTATAGGCGTTGCCATCGATTCGGCCGAATTGCATAACCTGTGGGTTCGGTCGGTCAGTGATAGACTGTAACAGAGGTCTAACAAACCTGTTTCCCTTGATATTCAATCTGGAAGTTCTTCGCCGACTCCTGAGTGACCCGACCACCGAAGTCGAGTTGATAGACTTGACTCACTTCGTTCCACAATGGGGCTTTGTTATGAAGAATGAATTCCCGGTACGAAACCGTCGACTTCTTAGGACTGGTCTCGGACTGGGACTCGGGTTTCACTCGACTGTTACGCCTCTTAACTTTGAATCTCTTTCGGAACTGCTTTCTCTGCATTGTCTCCAAGTCTTTGAACTCAGAACTCGTGTCCATATCTTCGTCATCACTGCTGTTCTCTGAGTCTGAACTGCAGTCCAAGTAATTGAATCTAAAAGTAATTTAGAGTAGAATTTGAAATTCAAATTAGAATCGATTCCATAGTTATTACGAAACTGTTTGTACTTTTCATAAGTTGATACTAATTTGATCACTAAGTGAATCCAAATGAAGAACTAATTACTTCTAAATAGTTTTCACAATGGATTTCGTATCGCAATTGCATTTTGAAAACCTCTGAGACATTAGTGTTAAATAACTTAATAGAGTCACAATGGGAAGGGAATGGAGAGAAATGGAGCTAATGTTCCATTAGTTATGAGAATCTGGGCTTTAATTTAATTTATATAAGATATATATTTGAGAAGACTTTCATCTCTTATGAGAATTTAGATAATAAGTGATAAAAATGAGAGAAAATTAAATTTTAATGAAAACTTATGTCTTATATTTGATTATATAATATAAGACGAAAGAGAATTCACTGACGATTATAGTCTTACGTAAGAAATAACTGAAACATAGATTTCACTTAATTTATATTCATTTTACTCATTCGTCGCTCAACTGAATAAAGCCTATGAAGTATCAGAAGAGAAGGTATTTCACACTTACTTTTGTTTCATAACTTTCTTTAACATCATTGGACTGTAGAGAAGACTCTTTCCCATTGAAGACCGTCTCTTCGGTTGTCGTCCGAGCAGTGGTGAGGCCGGAAGGCTTCGGTTGACGAGAGCTGTGTTCGGGGCACTTACGGTTTCGACGATCGAATGAGTGCTTGGGCTGGCCATTGCCGTCGGGGGTAGACTTCCCCTATGACTTTGAAGGCGACCAAATTCAGATCGGGACGAACACTGACCTCCATTGCCGTCGGAAACATCAGTTGTTGTCGATTCGGATGCTTTACATCTCTTATTGATATCTCTTTGAGTACTAATCTTCTGTTCATTATCAACGAATTTGAATGAAGTATTTTTGTGATTGGCTTTCAATGAGAATTCGTTTGTAGGCATTGGACACCGATTTTTGGCATTAGTTTGCGGTGAACTCTGGATTTGTATCGATGACTGAGTGGTTTGGCTCTGATTTGAATGAAGACTTGCTTTTATCACACCATTACCACAGATGACGGCATTCTTTTCTCTCCGCTTATCATCACTTTTAGGCGCTATAAAAGAGTCAGTCATAGAGTAATCCTTTTCGTCCTCATCTTCTCGTTCTTCGAAAGAACGCGAATTGTTTGTACACTTTTCAGATGATTGGTTCGGATTATCTGAAGAAATATCAAAACTATGGCTTTGTTTTGATGCTTTTAATGTTAGTCTTCGTTGAAGAGTATGACTCGAAGGGAATGTATGGCCGACAGCGTTGTCAGAACTGGTCCTCACGTTAGTAAACTCAGTCCCGAAAGTGGTCTGCATATGACATATGCTTCGATTCTTCTGGAACAATGTCGCCGAACGATTGTCTGCATTGTCCTCTGCGTCAAAATCATCGATGTATTTAAAGTCGATCACTGACTTGGAATCTATCGAAAGACTGTCCGACAGACCACTATTGCAGTGAAGCACAGACACAGCGCCCCAACTGCTGGCCGACGGTCCAGACGTGACAATGGATGAGGTGACGGGATATCGGCGCTGACTCTTCGGGCTGGGGGTCAGATCAGCTTCAATACAGGAAACGCTTGCCTTTCTCGGGCTCTCCTTTTTGCTTATTTTATATCTCATGCCTTTCGGCGGCGAAACGTTTGGAGAGTCCGTCGGGTAAGCGAAGGAAGAGGTCTTATGTGAGTGATGTAAGTCACTGGCGGTTACGGCCGGCGAGTGAAGTGATTCCAGACATTTGCTGCCGTAATAACTCTGAGGAAGTTCTGAAGCAAACCGTTTGGCAATTTTGCTGAACGTCTCTTCGGTCTGTTCTTCGAGTGATTTGTTTTCAATCACAGGTGAGAACAATGTCTGAGTATTCTTCTCAAGAGTAAGAGAATTAAGAAGTTCTGTAATCGATTGGAAACTTGTTTGAGTCGATATGGATGTGCTCTGATTGTGGAGTGAACTGCTGGCCACAGATTTCACTGTCGGCGGTGGACCCGATGGCTGTCCAGTCAGTTCCATACTTACATAATGGGAATCACCGCTAATTAGTAAAGTCAAGAGTTCTTCGGCACAATTGGAGTATTCAAGTGATGGCTGATCCCCATTACTATGCAACTGATAGGTCGGCCTTTTTTCGGGTGAAACGGTTCGGGTTTGTCCTAAAATCGATGAACTGTTTGTCCGAATTTCCTTTTTGGGTGTCATCGGAGCGATCGGTGCACTCATATCGTTGTCGAGCATACAAGAGATGGCCATTTCGTCCTCCGAGTCGGATGACATGAAATTGTTATTGTTTTCCAATTTATTGATTGATATAAGGCTAGAGTCGAGACGTTTTTCGCCCAACTCTTTGATCGAAAGAGTCATTTGTCGGGGTTGGAGATGAAGGAGAGATGTCTTATAGTTGATTGAACCCAACTGTGAGGGTAACCACGAACACAAACCTAATATCTTGAACTTTGTTCCCCAGATATTAGAAGTGACCAAAACTAGTTTCTCGTGTTCGGGCATCTCATCCACATATTTGGAACCGTTTGACGAACCGGTACTCGAAAGGGATGTATTCGATGATTCGTTACTTCTGGACCTGAAGTGGCGCCGAAAGCGACGCCTCCTTCGAGTTGATGGCGAACGACCACTAAATGATTCTTCGTTTTCACTGTCCGATGAAGTGGCGTAAGGGGTGGTGTTGTTTGATCCCGAGTACAGACCATTATTCTGGCCATAATTAAAGGAATTCTTGTTTGTGTTATTTGTCTGAAGACTCGATTGAGGATCGAATATAATAAACTCGGGCTTCAGTTTACTCGCTCTCTTGCCTTTGAGGATCGGCACAAGAGCTCCCAAATACTCCAAATAAAGAATATAAGTGGTGGAACTGCTGAGGATATCGTCTTCGTGTTTAATCATTGTGCAGTGAAGCCGAGTATTATTGTGTGGCGGCTTCGCTACGAAGTCCCGAAGTTGCGTCAAATCTGGTAAATAGCACTGAAGGGTAGGACTGAAGAGGTTGGTCACAGAGGTCTGTAGCCGTTGAGGGAGTGGTAAGTCTTCCGCCAGTTTCTCATTCGCCAAACGGTTATATACAGAAAGTCTGGATAATAACTGAAGAGAAGGAATTCTTTTGGTTATCCAAGCGATGTAAAGAATAGGACCGACAGCTGTGAACAGGCGTTTGTCTGAGTGGCCCCACGTTATGGCTGTGATCGGGTATTGTTTGCAATCCATTTCAGTCTTCAGACGTAAAATACCATTAAATGTGTAAAACTGAACGACATTTCTGTAAATGAAGTTTCGATCGCCGTTCGGTTCAACAATTGAATCTTGGATTTGATGACCAGCGATGGCCAGAATCTCGCCGTTGTTGGACCACTCGATTTTGGTCTCCAAGAGTCCGGTTCGGATGATAATCGGAAAGATGTCGTCGTAGTTCCGCATTATATAAATAGTTCCGTCGATGAAACTGACGGCCAGAGAGTAAGTCTTGTTTTCAGATGAAGATTCACTGTTTCGCTGTTCTTCATCCGTGTCATCCATTTTAAACTTTTCACACGACCAGATCATCTGAGTTATGGCAATCCCCTCTTGGATGCTGACCTGTGCTACCATTGTTCCGTGGACATCGATCACTGACCAGACCAAGAAGAAGACCGATATTTGATTAGAACATTGAATTCCCTTTATTTTACTTTAAAACTATAAATGATTTTCGTTTTTATGTAATCTATTATAGGATTTCATTAATCAATTCATCGTTTTCTCAGAACATATACTAAGAATATATTTGTATTCTTTGTATAACTAATGAATAATTCAGAATAATTGTCATCAGAATTAATAAAACAATTCCTTCGCGATTACCAAATAGAGAAATATCGGTCTATATTTAGAAATTGATGATTCCTTTTATGATAAAAACAGAATTCCGAGTATTTCTTGCTATGAATGCGATTCGAGTCAAATATAACTCGCGATAACTTAATTATAGAGAAGAAGAGAATTCTCGACTAATATGAGCCCAAACTCACCCAATATATGACCGCTCGAAGTGCCGAAAATGACATTCTGGTCATCGGGAGACCAAATACCACAAGAGATGGTACAACTGTCGAGATTGAGCATCGATGACCAGTAACGTTGACCACTAACAGAGCCGACGAGAACGAAGCCATCCATATAACAGATCAAAGCCATCCTTCCGTCGTGACTCCACGCGAAGTCAGTCACCTGAGTGTTCCTATCATTGATCAGTTCTATAGACCATCGGCCCTCGTATTTGATCCAAACGAAGATAATGCCAGTGCTGTCACATGAGGCCAACTTCTGGTACGGTTCGTTCCACTTGACTAAAGTCACTTCAGATCTATGGCCGCGAAGATTATAATTGGTTCGTTGAGGCAATTCTGGAACCACATTCTTTCGGCACCGACTGGTGGTGAACGTCACGCCAACTATTCCCCTGACATTACCGCAGGCCAGCCATCCGTCCTATCGGTTGATAATTTAGATTTAATTATCTCGACTTAATTCGAGGGATAATCCCAACAATGAAAATATATTAAATACCTGATAGTAATTGATTCGGTTTAGTTTCCATCCGTCGTCTTCATTCTGGAGCAGTCCGTCGGGCACTTTACCCATCCATGAGAGGGACGACAGATTGCAGTCCGAATAGGACGACGGCCTTTGGATCCGTTCAAAGTGTAAGTGCATGTCCTCTGACCGCAGTTCCGATCCGATGACGACAATCAATTGAGCGCATCGTCTGATTGGAACAAATCAAAGATTCTTTGATTGAATCCATCGATTGATTCACAGAATATTATTTGTAATACAAGTTTGACTCAGATTTATATCGAATTTAAAGCTTTTAATTCATTAAAAATGAAAAACATTTGAAATGATTGTCATTTCGTGTTTCGATAGAAGTGTCGGAAAAAACATTTGAAATCAAAATTCAAGTTATATTTCGTTACGAAAGCATTGATTTAATGTCTTATTATATAAATCGTTAACTAAATTACAAATAATTTGTTTCAAAACTATTATTAAACTGGGAGTCGACCGAAACAAACGGAAGAGTGTGTTCTGCCATAAAAACATTGAACTAACCATTGCTTTGCCATCGCTTTAGCAGAAGAATGAATATCGATCTGATCTCTCTCTCTCTCTCTCTCTCTCTCTCTCTCTCTCTCTCCCTCTCCCTCTCTCCCAACAGTGCATTAAAGTGTATAATCCAATAACTGGTCGGTAGGAATTGGTGGTCACGGTAGTGGTGGTGACCATCGGTCAGATTAGATCTGTTTTCCTTCACTTATTTGGTAATAAGGTTTTGAGATTCATATAAAGAGAGGATAAAAACTAAAATTGTTTTATATGTTGTGGCTATAAATCAATCGATAATGTAATCCAAGTCTAGATTTACGAAAGAGTATTATGATTTGGAAACCTTTTCAATTGACGGTAATGTCTTTGAAAACAAGGTTAAGGTATTGATTGAAATATTCAGTAGAGCTTCTGAAGTCGTGGTCACATATGATTAGCCATTGGGTCTGATATGCCGTACATTCGCATAATATGTATGTCTTCAGCCCTGATGTCAGTCAATGTGTAGTCAACTTAAACAAAGATAACAGAGAGAGAGAGTGGCAGAGAATGTGCCGGATCTCCAGTACTCGAGTGCCTGACTCTGTGCGATGTAATGCCATTCCTAATGATTGGCCCCAACCATAGGCCCGACCTTAATATCGATCGACAATTACTCCCTTCCATCGAACACATGTGACGACTCTGTGAGGACTCTCTCTCTCTCTCTTCGCACTGGCATTAGAGCCGAGACATAGAAATCGGTGCCAAATGTCAAATGAATTCATTGACAATATTCTAATCGCGAATTGTATTCAATGTAATGAATGGATAAAAGAGTTGTAAAACTATTCATTTGTAGGAATAAAACGAATGAGAAAATTATATTTTAATACATATTTAAATAAATTGAACTAAAATGTCAATTATTAATGATATGAAGGAATAAAAACAAAATGATAAAACACGTTCTCATCTTTACCTCTATGACAGTCTTTTTGTTACTCAAATATTGTCTGATTTACCTCTATTTGAAACCCTTATCTCTATTGTGGACTTAATTCAAAAACAATTAGAGTTTTGTTTTTCAGCTCAAATCAAAAGTAATTTTCGGCCAAAATCTCTTTTGGGTTGAAATTTGAGCCCAATTTAGGAGTAAATAAGCGAATAATAACCGAAATCTATTAACTAAAGAGTATTTTGTTTCCAAACCGAAAGAGCTTTTATCAAAAGTTTTGTCGAAATGTTTGCTCTTCTAAAACAACTAACGATTTGTTAACTATTGAATAAACTTTTGATAACTTTGTCTTTAAAGCAAACTTTTCACTAATGGATGTAATTTAATCATTAATTTCTTTGAGATCAAGGTTTCGGCAATCGATTTGACATCAATCGGGAATCTGACGTAAACCAGATTCCTCTCTATCTCTCATCTC
>JAQGAJ010001370.1:0-10055 GCA_034689365.1 Liebstadia similis
ATCAATTTTTTATTATTAGACTAAAAAAGATAAACCTGAATATAAAGGTGAAATTGTGAGCCGAACCACCGAAGACTTTCCTCTTAAGCAAAACCTTACATGGAATCAAGAAAGAGATGTGAAAATTGACGACATGAAACCGAATCTCGCATTCAGTCCATTCTCGGAACAAACCAACGATTGGGTCGTTCTTATAGAACAAAGACCTGAGAAGAAACCGAAATATTCTGTCCGAAACGGCACTTTGAAAATCGTCAAAAAGTCGCCATACGTTCCGTCAGCCGGAGAAAAGCAACGTATGAGACGTTCCCCTCCGAACACAAACATTTCCCCCGCGGTCTTCAAGGCTTTAAGTTTTCATAAAGTCAAGGGTCTGTTCGGTGTTGAGATTCCCGGCGCTAAAGACGACAAGAAAAGCGGAATCCTATTTCTTATTGAAGAGTGCGATACGAGTGGTAATGAGGCCGAAGTACCGCCGGTTTCTGGTGACAAATGCACGGGAAAACTTGCTTATTCGTGGTGTGTGGCACACGAGTCTGATCCGGATCCTATGACACAGGTCTATAATTAATGACAACAATCTTTGTTTAAATCTATAATTCATTCAATCATTCTCTCGTTAAGGACTGTTCGCCGGCTTTAGTACAAATGAGAAAACTAATCGATTGTTCAGACTTCAGTCAATCGGATGTTCCGAAAGGTGATGGCGAATCTGAAAATGATACGATTATCACTCCCCAAGAGACAGAACCACCAAGTGTCGAACCAGGAAAGAATATGTTAGCATTGAGTTCGAGTGACCCAAAGCCTGAAGAGAATAATAGCACCTTTTGGATTATTCTTGCTATTGTCATCATTGTCATTATTGTCATCATGGTCATTTTGGCACTCCTATTCTGCCGAAAGAAGTCAACCCCCGGTTAGTATATTCTTTTAGACCAATCATAACATTTCTTTGGAACAGCAAACGAGACCTCGTCTTCAGTTCGTAGTAAAGACGTGTCCTCTACTCCGAGGATATCATCCAAAGTAACAACTGTTAAAAGCGAGTCATTATCTGTTCCCAGTGTCAGGAGTTCTGTGGACGACGACTTGAAGAAAACTTCAAAGATGACTTCGAAGTCTAAGACCTAACCATTTGTCAAATGCTTTTCATTCCATATGAAATTTAATTTATGTAAAGCTCACAAAATTATTACAATTTCTTCATTTATATTGAATTTTATTTTTAATGAATTTTATAATAAATATTAATTTCACTTTAAAACTATTAAAAACCAGTTCTTCACTCACTTATCAACAATTGTAAGCATAAAGTTCTTAAGCATATAAAAGGTAAGCTATCTTCAGATCAGAACCGATAGGTTTTGCGTAATTTGTGCTCAACTATAGAAAAGGTAAGTTTACCTGTTTATGTAAAACAGGATAAAAGTGGGAAATCTCTTAACGAAGAGTATTCAATGTGTTTTGGTTTGAGTCTTGAGCTCAGGTGTGGCCGACTCTATGGCTTATGATTACATACATTGGAAGCCATCGATCATAACATTGGATCAAATCCTTTGAAATTAGTTATCAATACATTGAAAATGAGCCTTAAATAAGTGATTATCTCGCAAATAGGTATTGTTGGCCAGGGATCAAGTGATTGACCCAAAGCCAAAGTTACTTTCAAAGTACGAAATCAGTGTCAAAGTTACTCTCAGTCCTCTCAGCCCTCTTCGGTTATCTCGTTATCTCCAACTATTACCAAACCTTTACCGACTATAAGTTGTAGATAAGATCTTATGCTTAAGAAGTCGTGCCCACACTCGTAGCATATGATCCAAAGATGTGGCCATCGCTGGCAATCAGGTGTTGAGTGAACCAGAAATCAGTTCATTAAGAGTTGGGTCACAGATCTGTGCATTACTTCACTTCAGTATTGAATAGAAATCCGTAAACCATTGAAAACTATTGGTTCAGTGCATTGAAAGCCATGTTTCGGACAACACTTCCGCCAACGGATCCCATTGTTTGCGATTCACTCAAAAAACATTGTTTAGCTCTATGTCTGACCTCAGACTGAATTGTGTCAAAAGCGTTGCCAACATTTCTCCAACAATAGACAGAATCAGTGCCTCAGACTCTAAACCAGTGTCTGATCCGTTCCTTCACTTCCAGTGACTCTTTAGAAGTCAGGCCTAAAGTTATTTAATTTAATTTAGATATTATTAGCCAATAGTGGACTCCAATTAGATCGACGTCTCGTCTCTGAACTAAGTTTTTGACCGATATTTTAATGTCAATCACACAATAGTTTGCCTTTTGTTCACTCGATTTGCTTTCATCTGTCAATACATGGTTTGAAAAGTTTTCTTCAATTTACAAATAAGATTGATCGCGACTCAAACAGACTAATATTTGTTCACCAAGTTATCAATCGATAAACTATTTGCCATCACTTGTTTGCAATTATCTCTTCGAACTACCGATAAATACAACTCTAAGTAAGTAAATAAATAAGTCTACATCTAATTAACTAATTGTTAATCAATTACTAGTTTGTGATAACTTATGTTTGTATTTTAATTTTATAATTAATAGCCATTTCCCAGAATAACTTTTTAAACCAATTCAAAGAAAAAAATTATGAAAAACTTATGAAAAACTTCAATGATTTAAATTTTAGACTTATCTTTCAGACCAACTAAAGCCAAGAATGGCCTCAAAGGCCGAAATGACTGAGAACTGAAACAATTGCCGAAAAGAATGAGTAGTTTAACGGGAATTACATCCTATTATGGTATTAATAATTTGGAAGCTAAGACACCGAAGCGTTACTTCACTTTAGGAGTATTGTGTTGTTGTATATCGGGTTTCGTGTTCTTCATCGGAATCATTCTAATGGTGACAACCATTGTTATCACTGCACACATAATGGCTATACTTTTCCTAATCATAGGTATTCGGTTCATCGCCATCACATCCCGAAGCCATTTGGATAACTGGTATCGTATTTCTTCTATTGGGTGGTCTCTTATTCTTCTTGGGCGTCAGCTCTATCGGCTTATATCTGTCCAAAGAAGATAAGAGGAAAAGGGACGCCGAGATCGCCCGAACCCGATATTATGCTTCGAGTATAGCGTCGGCCCGGAGTATGAGGTCCGGCGATATATACCTCATTGACTGATTCGCACAAATTGTTTGTCTTTGATATGAATTTTGTCTGCATTTTATATATTTAAGCCATGTTTTAAAGTAATTAATAATTATAATTAACGATTGATTTTTAATAAATTTAATGCAAACATGTTATTAATTTGATCGAAAATATTTGTAAATTTACTTATTATTAAATCATTAAAATTAGTCTAATTTAGTAAATCTTATTTTATTCAAATGTAATCTAAATATAAAATGTTTTATTTAATTCCTTTAGATTTGATAAAACTCTTGAATACAAGTTTGCGTCAATTTGAAAACATACTAAATGAAAACCCAGAGCATCTTTTTTTCAGTCAAAAATTTCAACTAAACCATTGAATAGAAGACATTTGTTTGAATTAAATTATGATTAGTTGCAAACTATCATCAACTTTGAACATACTGTAGAACAAGATTAAGGGCAAAGACATAAACAGGTCTTTAAATACAATTAAGAGCTGACACGAAATCAAAAGTCAATCAACGAAAGGCTTCGGAAATTAATTAATACTTTGAGAGAACCGCCGATCAGGTTATGCAACGACACAACACCTGGAGTTGTGGCACACTTTGCATACAATTGTCTTATGTATTACAAGACTGTCTATTCGTTGATTACTTGTTTGATAAAAGTAAAAGTAAGATACAAACAGAGAGACATCCGGTTTACTCATAAAAATTTCCATTGAATAACCTATTCCTGAATTACAAGAGAAGTGTTCATTCAAGAAGAGAGAAGGTCACCAAAGACACTAATCCATGAGATTTGCAGATATAAGAGAAGTTCTTTAGTTAGGAAATAGCGGTAAATGTGTGACATAAGCGATACATGACTTCAAGTGAATGCGGACCAACAGATCCAAAGACCTGACACTTAGTGCCAAAGAGTACATCTAATCGCCAATCGATCTCAATGTCGGCCACAGAGTCTTCGTTTGATGAGATTAGAGTCGAGTTCGAAGACGACTTCACTGAATCAGATGATGAGAATACGAGATCTGGATTTCGAGATCACGGCAGAGGAGGGGATACGAAAGGCATTGAATCAGTGGTTGATTCCGTCACTTCTTCGTCAATAGTCAATACTCTATGTACTACTCGTTTGGATTGTGGGCCAAACGCCTGTCCGACAGGTATTACATCGAAGTGGGTATTGGGAGTAAGACATCCGAGCTTTGCTTCAAAACTATTGAATCAGAGAATGGCTGAACGAGGAAAACATTTCAAGTCTTCTGATTCAAGTCTTTACTCGAATTCACGAGATCTTAGACCGAAGTCTTCGGTGCAGAAGAACACCAAAGCGTCGATGAAGACAATGGATGCCATCCGAGAAGACCCGATCGAGCCCTACGACACTTATCGGTCCCATCAGACGAACGGTAATGTCATTTACAATAAGAATGGCTTTACTCTACTTAAGGAAAAAGTAGAGTTCACTCGCTTTTCTGACCGACAAATCAATATTGAAGTCAATTCAAGTAAATCACAAAAAAGTGAAAACAAATCTGTGCTTCAACTCAATGATCATAAAGCAAAGGATCCGATCAATAGTGACCTCAGAGCAGAACCGATGGTCAACAGTAAACCGATTCCCAAAATTGATTACAACATCGAAGACAATGACTTAAATCGAAACGATTCCGATAAACGAACTAAAAATTTCGACAAAAAACTCAAAGTTTGCGATCAAAAACAGAAGAGATCTGAAAATCATTTGAATTCAATTCATTGCGAGAAAAAATCTAATAATAAAAACTTGAGGTAAGAATCGATTCTTTGATTAAAAGTTCTTTATAAAGGAATTGATAATTAGATGAGTTATAAATGCTATTTGCAGTCCAATAATAAACAATATGTGACATAACTTTTAAATGAGTTATGTTATCGAGAGATTGTTCGGATCTTTCATTTTCTTCAAACCATCATTTTTCTTGTTTTATGTCGTTTTTCAATTTATTCTTGATTTTCTTAAAACATAAATTAGTTTAAGTTCAAAGTTTTTTTTTCACTATTTTTTAAGGAAAACTTTTGATTATTTAGAAATGAGATCAAACTTAAGTATTGCGAAAATATTGAGAAAAAGTGTTAGAAAAGTGTTGGTTTTGTTTCAATAATCTCCAGTCTATTCAATACATTGACCCATAATATCAATTATGATTTACGTTAACCAATCTTCTACTCACTAACTATTTTAGGACTAACTCTAAGACTGTCGGCACTCAATTAGAAAAGTAAGTAAACTTGACCAAATAATTGACCTTTAATTAACAAGGTAAAATGGCTGGCATTTACTTGAATTGTTGATTTCTGAACAAACAAAAATTCTATCTTTCAAATCAAATTTAAATAAGTTTTTTATTTAAAAATTTAAGTTAAATGAACTCGAATGGAAAATTCTAGAATTTCCGATTCATCCCAAAAGCAATTTTCAATAACTTCTCGATTTAGCTGCTCTGGCAAAGTGTGATCTCTACAGACCATAAACTCAGGTCTTTCAATCAATCATCGATGTGATAGTTCATTATTGTCTAGTTTAGTAATCTATTCACTAAATAAATAAGATTAAATTGAAGGGATCGGTAACAAAAAAGTTAATAATGAACAAAATCAAATTACTTGGGGAAAGTTTAGTCAAACATGTACTAGATACTTTGAGTGAATCGTTTGACTGAATTACAATGACATCATTGCTTTATAGTACCATACACAAAGTATGCTTGGTAATATGAAAGCTTGGCCATTCCTGGTTTTGAAACATAACTAAACTACTGAAAAGTCATCGGATTTTATAAGAGTTGTAAAAAAAAATTAAATTTCTATTTAAAATACTCTAAATCTTACAAGTTTTTCAAGTATTGTTTCGAATGATTGATAAAATTTAAAAATTTCTGTAATGAGGTTTTAGAAAGTTTTCGGGCCCTTGTTTTTTAAATATAAAAATACCATGATACAGAAAAAGAACCTACCCTTCAGGGAAAAAACAAAAGTTCTTTAGCATTTCACGCACGTGAACAATCAAGAAAGCTTTGTTAATGTTTGTTAATAAATTGAATTTTTCAGGAATTTTGTTTCGATGTAAAACGTTTTGAGTTCATTAATAACTTCAATATAAATATAATCAAATCAATATAAATAAAATTGAATTAGTAAAAATGCAACATTATTATTATCATTATGTCATTTTAATTCTAAATTTTTAGAATAAAGTTTTAAAAGTTCAGTCATTATAATTAATCAATGAATTCAATCTATACGAGTGAACCGACCAATTAAAACAAATTAGTTTTGTTCTTTAGTATTCTTCTCTTTATCAAAAAAGCTATCATTCAATTTATATTTACTTCAATCCTATCTTCTCAAAACTTATAATCGGTTGTCCGCGAAGATTCTGTCGAATTACTTTTACCTTTCCATTTAGAAATATGCTCCCTGTCAGACATCCCTGTCAGACATCCCGGTTCTATCATATGATATGAAACTCTGGAATTTGCTGTCAATGAGATCATACTTTCCCTTACATATTGATAATAAGTTGTGTCAAACTTTATCGAAATGTGTCGGGTATTTAATATTTTCGCGGTTGTTGTTCGAAGTTGTTTATTGCAAACCCTCGAGGAAAATGGTTTCATATTTCATATCTTTTAATAATATTGTCGTCTAATTTGAAACTAAAATCAGACTAAATGTCATATTTTGTATATCATTAATAAATTTAATTAAAATATTAGAAATGATAATAAAAATAGTCAAAAGTTATCTCTGAAATCATGAAAAGTGTTACGCATTTACTCGAAAAACAATTTCAAAATAATTCACTTATTTCTCAAAATAAATTTAGGAAAACATTAATCATTAATATTTATGTAAATAAATCAATAAAAAGGATACAAAAGGTAATTATATAATCTTGAAATTGATATTTAATAGAGAATATATTATTATAGACATTGGATATGATAAAAGACAATGGGATGTGATTGAGACACGTGTGTCCTTCAATGTATACCTCTATAGACCCGTTCCTCTCATTCTTACAATAGATTTGTATTTTAGTTGAAATTCACTTTTAATTGGTTTCTCAAACAAAATAAGTCTTTCGAAGCGAAACAATTATCGAATCGAGAGTTTCATTGATATGTTTATAGCATTCAAGTGTCAAACAATGGTAAACAATATCTAATTCATTGTTTGACTACTATTTCAGTACAAACTTTAAACGGACCGTCAATTCGGTGACACTTTCGTCCGAACAGGAACTCAAACGATATAAATCTCAACGCTTTTGTGAAACCATTTCTCTCATAACAATAATATTGGGACTCGTTTTAGGTTTGTTTGTCTCTCACATTCATTATCCAATCAATTGTTCCCAAAAGGAATCGATTCTATTCTCCAAACACAATATCCGATCTAATGGTCTCTTATTATCGTTGGAAATAACTTCTCATTGTTCTGCTCTTCCAATGATAAATCAACTAAATTATCCCTAATTTACCACAATATCAATGGGAATCACATTACTTGGGATAAAATCAGTTTTCAGAATATATGAATTCAATTTTCTAGGACATTGTCATCACTAGATCATTAACATACCAAAGTTAAATAGCTATCATCTGTTTTAGTGAGATATCAAAATTAATAGAATTAGGAAACCAAATAGAAATGATAGAAATGATATGTCAAATATGATATTTGATAATTTAATTGATTTAATTAATTCATGTCAACTGCAAAAATGCAATTTCGAAACATTTTATGATTAATTAAATTAATAATTATCGCACGAAAGCGACGGAATCTCATATTAACGCCTATTGATTGCGGTCTGGGCTCTGATTCATTGTAATCACTGTTTTATTACCGATTAATTACAAGTCTTTAGGCAATAATCGGAACAATTGAGACCCGAAAGGGACGGAATGTTAACGAATCGCAATTTCCTACAAAATTTTTGTTTTGGAGAATAATGTGATTTAATATAATTTGGGACCAATTGTTAGTTTAATAGACACAAACCATAAGAAAAACTGTTTTTAATTAATCCTTTAATCATTAGTTACGATAACGCCTTTCCTTCTGATCCCGATTTGGGTCATTCCTAACCCGTACTCGCCTTTGATTCGCAATTTTTTATGGCTATCGATGTTAATGACAATACTTCTGATGACTTTGGCGGCGCTCACCGGAAATATCTATTGGTATTTCGACCAAAAGAGACATAAATGGTCGTGGTTTTACCATTGTGGAAAAGGACCTCAAAACCATTACTGGGGATCAACTCTATCCCAACGGAATCTCCAAATGAAACCATTAGCCAAGAATCGGACAAATCATATATCACTGAATGTCTGAAACCCAACAAATGGTTTGAGTCAACGACCGGACAGTCATTTCGTTTGTGGCTATAAAAGAGAATCATTTAATGACTTCAATCGATTCTAATGTCTATAAATGTTTTATAATTTAGTCTAATTTAGATAATAATACGTGAATCGGATATCATTTGCATTGCATTTAAATCTAATGATATTTTCGCTCCTTTTTTGTTAGATATCTCTTAAATCTTCTGAATTTTGTGCCATTTTTCCAATGATTCCTAATATTTGTTAAATCGATTTAAACATTAATTTATGATAAACTCAAAGCTTTTTTTTATTGTCATAACTCGGTTAAAGAGCTAATCGAGTAATTATATTAATTCTCAAAAGTCATTATAAATTTCTTCCGCCATTAAACCAAACAATAATCTCATCATTTAATAACATTTGCATTTCATTAATTCATTTAATCATTAAATAAATATTAGTTTCGATATTCTGTTAAAAACTTGATTCGTTTCATATGTTTTTCAAGTATTTGCCACTCAATGAGCAATCATGTGATGTAACGAAACTTTGCTAATCATTATTAATAACGAATGAATGGTTAAAAACAAGAGAAACTAAGTGATCATCTCTACCATCACTTAGAAGATTAACGATCTCAATGTGTTGTCAACTAATCCGATGATAACTTTAAATCATCACATCTTTCATATGTGAGTGCAATCGACATATAATTCAATTGAACTCTTCGGTAGTTTATTAAAGGTATAAAACGATTCATTATTACGATTACATTGAATTCGTGAGCGAATAGAATATCAATATTAAGCCAAAAACAAAACAGTCGTCGACGACAGCAATGCATAAGTAATTGGAGTAAATGTTTCACAAGTTTTCCAAACGATTAATCTTATGAATCGCTGTTAAATTCCTAATAGACTTCATGTTTGGTTCGAAAACTCTGTGAAAATCGATGTTTTGCTTAAGAATTGGTCGCATAGAAACACTTTTCCAACAAATTGACAAAACATTTCACTTTTACATAACATTTAAGATCAGTCTATTAGAGAAGAGCCGAAGAAATGATAGATTTGTCGATTGAATTGTTTGATTGCTTTCAATAGTTATAACAATTAGTGATTAATCTTTTGGAACAATGAGGAAATCAAAGGCCTGTTTCTGCTCGAGTGGTTTGGCCATTATCCTCGGTATAATACTGGCCGCCTCGGGAGTGGGCATTCTCGTGGCCATCTCTATTGACCAACCGGACAGAGACCTGTGGCTCGTCCTCGTTATGATGATCTCCGGCGGACTGATTGTCATTTTTGTCGGACTCTTTTGCTGCGGATGTTCTCTATTGTGCTTCTCTTCTAATAATACAATCGGTGTTATGGAAGACGAGGAGGAATTGACCAAAAACACGACCACTCGATCGGAAGAGGAATAGAGTGACCAGAATTAAAGATAAATTCGTGCCTTTGGTGATAAAATCAATTGGTTCTCCAAAAACAATAATTAAAGCCATAGTTTTATCTAAAATAATAA
>JAQGAJ010001371.1:0-10055 GCA_034689365.1 Liebstadia similis
GATTTAAACTCAAATACAATAATAATTAATAACGAATTCAAAGAAAGAAAAACATAATTAAAGAAAATCAACAGATTTTTGCGCTTATCTGACGTTAAGATTGAAAAATATGTATTGAATTCAAGGATTAAATGAGACTTTTGTTAGAGAAGTGAAACTCTAAATGAAAATCAGTTTCACTTCGATATCAGTACATGTCGTGAATAATTGATACCTCGGGAGGGGATAGAAGTCTGTGCGAGTGGTCATAATAATTGATTTTCCATCAATAATCTGACACATTTTGGTCACGAAATACACATTTATTCGAATCAAACCCTTAAAGAATATGTAATCAAAGCCTCAAAACTAAAGCAAATAATTAATTATTAATTTCAATAAAAGAGAATATAATTCAATCAAATGAGAACCACTTTCTCTCCCGGAGAGGAAGGGCTGATCACAGCTTATCAAAAATGATAATTCAGTTAATATCCAACAAATTAATAGCCAAAGTGTCATAAATCACATCCAAATATAACATTTATGAGTAATGAAAACCAAAGTCAGAGGGTTTTAAACTAACGTTGAAAATACTGTGGGAAATGAAAACCATTGAAAGCCATTGAAAACTTCAATAAATTTTATTCACATTTTAAAGGAAAAACTTTCAAAACTTTTCACTCTCGACAACAAAAGCCGAGTCTTTTGAGAGAACAATGATTTCATCATTTGGTTAGTGAGTCGGCGATGAATATACGGGTATTTGTTGTGTGTTTTGAGGCCAAAGAGCATCAGTGGTTCGGAAACTCAAAACCAATTGAATGGTTTGCCTTAAATCACGACTACTTTTAACACAACATATCAAACGAGTCTCTCATATGAATGCCAGTAAAGTTCGTGCAGAAAATGCCGCAAAATATCAGTTATAAAATGTGATGCGATCTCGAGATAAGACATATCCAGCAATCATAAGACGAATACTGTTCTCATGTCTAACCAGTCCTTTATTTACCCGATAATAGACAGTTTCAATAGAAAAGTGCCGAACATATCAAATATGTCGGCAGAGGGTCGGAGAGGGAGTCGGAGAGCAAGAGAGAGACGAATAAAATAATAGATTAACTGTTGTTTGAGTGAGTATTGACTCGAATAAGGCTTTGAGCGGAAAAGTCTGTACTCATATATGAGACACCGCTATCGTTACCAAGAGATCGAAGTCGACTCCGAGACTCTGTTTGTATGCAAATATGGCAAACATTTACCGAAAACAAAATTCAAACGATAATAGTTATGGAAAAGAGGGTAGACTTGTGTTTGAGTTGAAGTACTGCCGCAAACCTATCGCTAATCCAATACTAAAAACACTAAATAATAGATATAATTATAATTAATTCATATGAGAGTACGGCTACAGAACTGAGTGAATGAATCATCAATTATTCAGTAAAAACACGAATCACAACAAGTCTTACGAATACATAACAAGAATAAAATGCCATCAAAAGAGCGAAACGAATGAATCGATAGAAAAACATTTGAGGAAAAACACAAACGAAAAGTGTTTGCCATCGAGAAAGTGAATGATAGACCGAATTGTTATGCGATGAGTGACTTAATGAAACTGCGAGGGAATGGTATGCCTGTTATGGTGTGCAAGATTGGAGAACAGGTAAAATATATTTAGCACAATATTGTCCGATTCAGTCAAGTGTTTACCGAAACACTCGCAAAACCAATCGATTTGTGTACGGGTTGTGAGCCTTCACTCGACTGACCGAACTCTTGGCTCAGGGCTTAGTGACAGAACAAAGTCTGTCCTCAATTGATTTCAGCGACAATATTATGAGTTGTCGACTGAGAGGGGGAACGACTGATATAGCGAATGGTTGGCCGAAACCAAAGGCGATTGCAATCACTCTCAACAATAAATGATCGCCGAAAACGAGAATTTCATTCATTGATTGCATACTCGATGCCAATTGAATGGCACTGAGAGTCGACTTATTTGCACAACACTTGAATCACTTGAAAACTATTTTCCATTCAAATCAACACAAAATAAAAGCTAATTAACAATACTTTGACTGCATTTACATAAATCAATGCTTTTTGTGAACACAGACTCTGATTGGAGTCTTTCGCCGAATCGACTAAACTATATTCATATAAATGTCTGTCTTTTAGTGATTTAATTATTTTGATTAATGTTTACGAACTCTGAAACGAGTGAACCGAACGCCAAACGACTTTACAGGTTATCCTTAGGGCCAGAGTCGAGAAGAAAAAGAAATATTCAATACTTAGTAATGACTTTACGCGCGTTAAGAGTGATGGGTAGGGCTCTGGCAATCATAGCTCGGCTCCACTTGTGCTCAGTCCCGGCGTAAGTGGGGTAGAGGGTAGAGGTGATGGTGGTCTGGCATCTCAAACATGGAGATACATATTAACTGATTCCAGAGTTAATGAAGTTTTTCATCGTTTAATTCCTTATGATTTTTAGTCTTTTTTCATTCCATTTAATTAGAATTTTAAATACTTAGTAATGAAAAAGTTTGGAATTGTTTCCTATAATTAGTACGTTTTAAAAGATGAAAGCAATACATGACATGACATAAAACAAGAATCAAAATATTTTTATACAACGAGTCATTAAAGCTCTTTAACGACATTACTCTCAATAGACACTAATTGTCTGAAGAGTTTGATTAAAACACAGAGTTCTATGAAATTAGTGCATAAAGTGGTATATAATGGCATCAATTGATGACTTACTCAACGAAAAATTCATTATTGATGTGAACACTATTGTGAAGATATGAGAGACAACTACTGGAAAAATGATTCCATCATTACTGGAGTAATACTGGGCTCAAAAGACAGACATTCAATGATATCGACGACAAACTAATCTAGAATTCACTGACTATTGGCTGACGACTAGAAAGACTATTATAGCCCACAAAAGCAGAGATAGAGTTAATGTAATCAAAAAATTGTTAATTTATAGTCAGTCAGTGTTTGTGACAAATGTTTCTAATGGTATGTAAGCCTAAACCAAATGATAGACACGTTTTCAATAACACACACATAAAAAGTTCATTAGAACTATCGTATAGTTTGGGACTTGAGATCACTTCACACCCAAAAATGGCAACAATTTTCACAACTTTTTCATATTAATTGCTCGAAACAAAACATTAGCGGAATAACGATAATAAAAAAGTGTCTGCAATAAAACAGACGAATACCTGTCCCTTATGTACAACACAAAGCGTTTTCACACTTAAGTGCCGAAAAGGTTTTCCGATGGCTAACAACAAAAAGAGCGAAACGAAACAAATATTTGTTTGTAATGCGAATCACAGACAAAGAGCCAGAAAAATGTTTGTATTGTTTTAGAGCTGAGGGTTAAGTGAAAACAAAAATTGATTTTATGACTGCTTTTCAAATGAATTGAAAAATTAACTTCAAATTCAGGTATTATTATATGAGAAGAGAAAACAATAAACACAAGAATATTGCGAATAAAGAGTCACTCATTCGATGCAATTATGCCTTTCAATAGTCAAATGCTTTCAAACATTATATAAAAGCAAAACATTTGAACCAAATATCAAAGACCGGAGGCTTTCGG
The DNA here is from genome assembly GCA_034689365.1 of Liebstadia similis. Classification (NCBI taxonomy): domain Eukaryota; kingdom Metazoa; phylum Arthropoda; class Arachnida; order Sarcoptiformes; family Liebstadiidae; genus Liebstadia; species Liebstadia similis. The sequence goes on from JAQGAJ010001371.1 coordinate 3,617, forward strand.
CAAAACTATAGTCCGATTCACCGAAAGCCCAAAACTTTTTCACTTCGAGTAATCAATGGTTAAAAATAAAGTCTATTTATTATATTTATTTTGCGATTTAAGTGAAACAAAAATAAATGATAAGAAGAGAAGAAATTTCTGTACGAAAAATGGTTTCCAAAAGTAAAGAAGAAATAGAAATTTGATTGAAAAAAAGTGTTGGACTAAAGGCATAACAGAACAAAACGTATATATAAATCACATAAAAAATCTAATCACATGTCTATCAATGAAAAAGAAATATTATTTTTATATAAATAACTTCTAATATAAAGCACAGACAGTGTTCATCACAATAGCAGTGATGATGAGAAACACGAAATTTGTACCAAAACTCCGATACTCTTCGCAAAGAAGTATTAAATTAAACCGAATAAACCTCTGAAACGTTAAGACCGAAGACCAAGGAGTGAAAGCTGTGAGCGCTTTGAGATCAGAGCCCAAAAACACACCCAAAATAACATGATTTAGAATAGACTTCAGTCGACTCTAAGAGAGAGAACTGAGAGAATGATTGCAGTATTTATTCATTTTTTATATCGTTTAAACGCCAATAACTTTGAGAGAAAAACACCGAAAGTCTTCGAATAATTAGAATTTTCGTTTAAAAAATAAAATATCAAAAATTTAGTGATAGAAAGATCTCATAAAATATAAGAAGAGAGAAACTAAGAGAGACTCAGCGAGAGAGCCATCGAAAGCCATTAAAATTTACATTCGAACCGAACTAAAGGGCAATAAATTGGAAAATACTTTATAGACATTCAGTGGCGGAACCGCTCATTAAAGACAAGAATCAAATTAAAATCAAGCGATCGAAGCATCGATTTAACTATTATTTCTCAAATTAAAAACATTAATTTGAATATCATTTCTCTCTTCAATTAAGATATTAAAAGTACACTAAAAAAGAGGCAAAACTATCGTAAAAATTGCATATAATTTGCAAACGAATCGATATCTGAAGTGTAGATACGATACCAGAGATAAAAAGGAATTTAATTTAGAGCACAAAAAATCAATTTTAATATGCATTTGGAAAACACGTAAATCGAGAGCCGGAGAGAGGTTTCAACTGAGAGGGGAATAACAATATCATAGAATATAGACATTAAAAATTGAAATTTTCAGCTAAAAAAAGTGCAAATCCCGAGTGTAAGGCATGTATTGCTCTTTTTCAAGGGTTTCAAATGAAATCAGATTTGAGTTTTGCATAGCTTTCGACGGATTGCGCGGTTATGTCCGCCACTATTGGCTCATATGATCATCGAAATCAAACTGCGATCCGATGGTAGACCTAATTGCAAATGTTGGTCACGTCGGCCCTTCATTTGCACCCAAAGCCAAATGCATCAGAAATTGACAGCAAAACAGCAATGAGAATGAGTCGGGAGAGAGGGAAAGGGAGAGAGAGAGAGAGACGAGTTGAATGTTCGAGCCTTTTGAAGATGAGATCCCTCTCTCTTCGAGAGCTGAGCATAAATAATATTAAGAGAAGGCCTCAGACTCTCCACACTCTCCACAGTGTCTATACTTTCACTCTTATCGAGAATGGAGTGCACACAAGGATATGAACTCTGGGCAAAGGGATGGCCACCAAATCAAAAAATAATGAGATTCTCTACGAAAAACACTGCAAACTATTAATTTTGTGTTTGAAATGAGTTCAACAAAAATATATTCGCATAAAATATAAAACAACTGCGAATTTAATTAACTGAATATCTAAAGCGTCTGAATATATAAAAGTAAACATTTGGAGAGAGAAAGAGAGAAATGTTTTTAATAATACGAATATTAATAATTCGGTCAGAAATACAAATATCGAGTAAACGAATGAAACATTTTTATAGTGAAAATATTTTTTCTCTCGTCTCTAATGATGACATAAATTAAACAAATAAATGGAATGAAATATTCGACCGAAAACTTTGGCTAACATTAAAAGTTAAAACAAATGTATTTAAGGAATAAAATAAGAGAAAAATATATCAGACATTAAACCAAATTAGATTCGCACTCAAACTAATGTTAGGCCAACGCCAGAGCCCTATCAGAGGCAACGACGAAGACATTAGACATTAGATTAAGTATTTTATCGATTCGTTTAACTAATAATGAATTCAATTTCAAATATATATAAATGTTATGTAAAACATAAGAAACACTGAGTGTTGGCATCAGTTTTGAGCCATTCTTCATATCGTATCTCATCTAATGTTATCATAAAAATTATTTTTAATACATTTATTACATAAAGGATATCATGAAAATCGAGTAAATGAGTGGCGAACACAACACCAAATCAATTACCGGATCACTACTGAAGTTCTGTTTCCGAGAAATTGAATTAAAGTCAGAGCAAAGTAATCACCGAATACTAAGTCAAAGAAGAAATACGAAGAATTGACGAACCCTTGGGTAGAAAAATAGTCGCAATGTCTCCGAAGTCGAGGTGAAAGACAATATGATTTACGGCAAAGAGAGACAAGTGTTGGGAAGCGTGCGATCAGTTATAAAATGTTTTGGATCTTACATAACATTAGTTAATAGATTGAGCCCTAAATCATGGCCTCAAATGATAGACAAAAAATAATTTCTAATGAATAAAGATAGAGATGAGGACTGAGACTGAGATGAATGAGTGGTCGACACAACAAAGAAATCTAATAAAAGCTGACATTAATTATACTGTTCTTTCATGTGTTGTACAATATTTATGCCGCACTACAGATGACAATAATTTACTTATTAGTCGAAAACTCGGCACAAAATTTATGCTAAAAATGCTTTCGACGACAGATAATGGAAGACATTTACGGCCAACGGATATGCGGGATATGTTTGGACTGTGTTTGTCGAGGTTGGAGTCGTCGGCAGTTGTTTGGGTTGTCGTAGAGTTGAGTGAATTTATTGTCGGTTAACTTTCATCTAATTATACTTAAGTTGTGATCCCTAACAATAATAAAGTCGAGAGCGGACTAAACTTCAAGTAAACAATAGCCGATGCAATAAAATAATAGTTTTGAGAGCTCTGAGCGCTCAGCACATGACGACAGGCACTGGTAGTTGAGTTAAGTGGAGTTTGAATTTTATTGTGAATAAACATAACTGAATTAGATTTGCACTAAAACGCAAATTTCACTGCTTTTTACGATTGCTTTTGTGCTCACAGACGAAGACCTGGACTTGAATTGTGAAAATCAAGTGAAACGGTTTACGACTTTAGGACTGCCTCAGAGATAACAGTCGTAAAGGAGAGGGAAGTGAGAGAAGAGATCTAGAAATTAGATAACAAACCGTAGTTCTCACTCACTGTCTCTCTCTTTCTCTCTTGAGCTCACTCTCTGTCTCTCTTATGCCAAAACTTTAATTCTCTTTCAACCAATAACTTCAACAAAACTTTATTTGATTGACAATAAAAAATTCAATTGTCTTAACGACCCATAAATATGTTGAAACGAAAATAAATCAAATTTTTTATGTAAAATCAGATAAAACTTATTATTAGGTCTTAAAAATCGTGAAAATATTTGAATTGCTTTCCAATACATCGCATGCTTTCAATTGAAATCAATAGAGAAGAAGGCATTTAATGAAAAGTTAAACCGAAAATAAACATCAAATCTCTTCACAACACAAGTGAAGAGTATTTTCGTTAAATATTCGTTTAAAAGTCTAAGACTTTCGGCGAACTGTCAGTCATTGAACGGCATTTTTCATCCGCTTTTTTATGTTTCGGTCATATCCTTGAAGATTGAATTTCAAAGATCTTTGAGATCCGAATAATTTTCGTTTTATTTATCAAATTATCGCCAAATAAATGCGAAAAACTACGGATTAGACACTTAATGAAAGATATATTCGTATTTAAAACCAAATCGCCTTAAAATTTGTCATTTTTTTCTAAATGAGTGACAAAAATGAAATCGATTTTTCATCTCAAGTCTTAAAATAACTTTAAGACAAAAAACTTTATACTTTTGCGAATCCGGGAAAACAATTGGTCCGCAAAATTGGACGCCCTCTACGATCAGAACAATGGGGGAAAAGATTGGATACGAAAAAAATGATGAATTGAGTCAAATCCAGAAAATATATCTAAGAATTGGAATCGCGATCGAGAAGAGAGAGAAACAGAAAAAAATCGGAATAAAATAAAATGGGAAATGAAATTGCAGGGGAAGAGAAAAATAGGGTTCACTCCGAGTATGAACTGACTGATTGATGACCACTTGGTTAGCCTGTGCTCCAACACTGAGCACTCGGTTCGGCAGCAAAAACATTGCAATCCATCACAAAACCAGAATTTAGTCGAATCGCAGACACTTTTCGATCGGCTTAAACGGCACTCACATCGGATCCGAGCACTTGTGGCTCAGACTCGACACTCAAATAACAATAATTCTTCGGCAGATCTATTGGTATATAGTTTTTCCTCCAAAATAGTAAGCAATCATTAAAAAAGTGAAAACTAGTAATCATTGTCTGTCTCTCTAATAATAAGTGTAAACCATTTGATAATAAACTACTCTTTTCTACGGCTTTCAAGACATGGGAATAAAAACATATTATTCGGGGAAAACATCAGACAATTGTATGATTCGGACGCTGGAAATGATTCATTAGTTTTGCGGTATTTTGTCTGCCATTTCCCAAAGAATTTTTTAAACGCAATCCAATTATAAAAAGACTTTTGTTTTTCGTTTTTATGTCTCAGTATTTGACTCAAAAAATATGTTACATTTTGAAGATTGCATTAGACTTTTCATTAATCAGTTTTACCGAAAAGCAAATCCTATTTAATGCATAGTTTGCGAGTGTTTTCATAATTTAAAAACATTTCAAATAAATAAGAAAAAAAATTATTTCCAATTATTTTGAATTAAGATAAGCCTTGAGCGGCATTAGAGGTCGACCTCGAGTACAATCTCAACAATAAAGGTTGAATTGGGCAGAAAAATAGCTTAAATATTTTGAATCGAGGCTAATCCGATGATTAGTTTGAACTTACAATGAATGGCGTTCAAGAACTTCGAGACACCGATGATATTAACCAATAGTATTAGATTAACCACAGTTTGCATAATCGGATTCGACCGTCAATTCTGTTTAAATAGGAAAACAATGTTTTTAGAATTAAAACGTTAACACATTTATGAAAAGTTGATCCATCACTAAATGGCAAACACCCGGACCAAAGACACTATTGTAATAACCTCTCAGTTATCTGAAGATCGCTGCAAATCAACTGACACTCGAAGAACAACAAACCGATTGAGTGAATGAATGAATGGATGGATGAATGAAGGGATGAATTAAGTAATGAATTGTGGTTTGGCATGAATTTCGAGGTCATATGCTATCAGACAATTAAATCAATGGGTTTTACTGACACTTCAATACGGTATCAGATTTGGCAACAAAGGGACTGACATTTGATATCAGATCTTAAGAAATGTTTTTCTATTTAACGATCCGTTAATGCATTCTATCGTTAATCTAATGAATGCATATTAAGAGTCAATAAAAGTCTGAAAAATTACTCAAAACCTTATTTACATTTGAGACGTGTATTAATGTATGTAATTATAGGAACACTGAGAAGAATAACGAATACATTAATCAAAAACATTTAGGACTCGATTCAAATTAATTCATCACAACTGAGAGCACAGGCATTGAAAACGAGCTCAACTGAAGTTTATTAGGAAAGTAAGACAACAATGGATTGAATGATGAATCGGAGCCAACATCTGGAAAGTGAGCCATGAATTGGTGATCCAGTGAATCAACGCTATTGGACAGCAGTCGGCGAACGGCCACAAAAAAATGTGATTCACTGACCGCCAGAATAGGATTAGTAACGAAGATCGGAATGAGTTGGATATGGAATCGCTTGACTGACTATGGGTTTGACTGACTATGGGTTTGGGTCTCTGTTTGGATCACATCAGAGGCACACAAACAAAGACAATGCGATTCTATACCAAAGAACGAAATTAAAGTCAAGAATTGAATGCTTTCGAAGCGAATAAAGTGAATGAATGGCAGACAAATAAAAAATTCTTAGTTCAATGAAAATTTCATGAGAAGTAAGAAAACAGTTTTGAATGAAAAAAGCAATGAATGAAGTGATAGCTCACAAGAAATAGAGGCTAAGAATCGGAAGAATGATCGGATACAGAAGTGACGGTCAGATAAGAAGCGATAGCGATATGTGGTATCAAATGATAGCAAATTATGATTCAGAAGATTATTGGCCGCACTTCTGGTGTCACACATCACGGATGGCATTGATTTCGGTGGCAATCAGTGAATGAATGTCGGGCTCGGGGTCTGACTCTATGTCTGGCTCTGGATCTGGCATTTGATACGACAATAATGTCTAGATTTCAGG
>JAQGAJ010001372.1:0-10055 GCA_034689365.1 Liebstadia similis
TCGTCGGCGGCCGTGACCAGCCGACTGGTAGCAGAGCTGCGAGACTTAGGATTACATTCGCCACCCCAGCAAAGCATAGACGCCCCGCTTCAGGCCAATCTTTTGCGAGTAATGTAATGAAAGTCATTAGACGTGTGATTGTCATCCGTTTTTGAAGACTCGGATTCCTCTTCATATTCGGTGTCAGACGTCTGGTTGTTATCACTTTCTGAAGAATTGACAACTTCTTCGTAATCGATATCTTCTTCTCTATAATTGCCCTTTTCTTTTGGTCTCAATTGAATATTTGTTTCACTGTTTGAATCCCTTTTTACTGAATTTGAATTCCAATTCTGATCAATCGGTTCTTCATTTATCTCGGAATTGTTGCCATTGTTTTCAAAAGATTGGAGTAAATAATCTTCTGATTCGATGTTAAGATCGACTATATTTTCATCTAATTCTTGAGACAATTTCCATTCATTGGCATCATTTGTCTCAAACTCTGTGTTCAAGACTTGTTCCACGTTTTCAGATAATTCTTCGAATTTGATCCAAACATCTAATTCCAAGTGATTAATGAAATTATCGGCAATCGAATCAACGAATCTCTTGAATTCAATCAAAGAGTTGAGACATTTGTCGGCAAACAATAACTCTTTTGATAGTCTTTTATTTTCTTTAATCAACTCTTCAAAGAGATCGTTGACAACAATTGAAGACTTCTTGAGAGACATGCCATCAAACTTTGAAGCTATCGTTTTAATCAAAATCAAGGAAAACCAAATTAAAATTCAAAAACTATTTATGCAAACAATTGACAGTTGAAGACACGACTGAATGTAACTTCAGATGCATTGACGAGGAATACCATTACCATTGGAAGGCTTTCATACAGTTTGTCAAATGTCAACCCCAGTCGTTGTTGTAAACCCTTTAGAGACTGAGCCCGAGTTCGGACTCGAAAGACAATTCAAAAATAAAAAAGGATTTTAAAAATATAATGAATGACTGTTTATTGTCTTAATTCGATTCCAACACTTCCCATATCTTTTGCTTGAGTGAAGACAACAAACTTCTTGTACTCTAACTCTGTTTTCGTATTCGCTGTCCGTTTGAATCGATATTTTGACAAAACCTTAACGACAGTCGTCTTTATATTGATTAACGCGAATCGCATTCCAATGCAGTTTCGCGGACCGACTCCGAAGGGAAGGTATGAATACGGTATGAGTCGGGACTTGTTTTCAGGCATAAAGCGGTCCGGACTGAAGAGCTCGGGATTCGGGAAGTATTCGGGGTCGTAGTGCATGGCATAGATCGGGATCTGGATCGGCATTCCTTTAGGTATTGTCAGACCGGTATCACCTGTTATGACAATAATCTTAGAGATGGTTATAATTTGAAGATCTAATACCGAGTTCGTAGTCCTTATTCGCAATTCTTTGATTGAGAGTAAGCGGCGAATACTTCCTCAGAGTCTCTGAAATACAGGCGTCTAAGTATGGCATTTGATTGATGTCCTCGAAGGACACCGAATGTCCATAACTGGAGATCTCTTCGTAAAGTCTTTCCTGACATTCGGGGTTCAGACACAACTCGTGGAACAGATAGGAAAGGGTCGAAGCAGTGGTCTCGTGACCGGCTAACAGGAATAACAAAGAAGTGGCCAATATATCGATCTCTTCCAATTGATAATTCTTGTTCTTCAATGTCTTTCTAATCATTTCGACATCTCTTTTGATGTCTTCGTCGATATCTTTCAAATCGATTTTGTTTTGAGCGTCGATTAACAGCTGAAGAAAATCAATATTCTTCGACATATCCTTCGACTTTCTTTCGGCTATAATTTGTCGTAACTGAAGATAATTGAATTGAATTCACGAATGATTGCACTCAAAGACTTACCGTTGACTTGAAGTAATTGATGACATCTTTAGAGACGAAGGAGAGGTCAAACTTGCGGACCAAAGACGGAACCATTGAGTTCAACAAGAAATAGATGCCAAACCTCGGCGAAGGTTTGAAGAAGATCTGAGAGTTTGTGATAAAGGGGTGTAATTCAGATCCGGTGTTATAGGTATTGATTTTGGTGGCGAAGGCGCACAACGCTATCACATCCATTGTGTAGTTAACCATAGTTTGTCTTAAATTTACTTCTTTTCCACTTTTGACAGATTCCTCGAGAGCTTTGTCTAGTCTTTGGACACAGTCTTCAATCAATTTATACATTTTTCTCAGTTTTCCGCTCGAAAAAGACGGACTGACCTTTGGGTTAAATAGGGTTTAGTTCAAGACATAGACATAGATAACTCTTTTACGATGGTTCGAGTTTGCTTCCAATCCTCTCCTCTGGCCATAAGAAGGGATCGGTCGAAGAGGGGGTCACCGAAGGATGTGTTTCCTCTGTCCACAAATACCTGAAAGTCTTTAACGCAAATATCTTTTATGAGTTCGGGAACGCCTACACTCAGCACTGGTTTGGAACCGTCATAGAACCTGATCGATACCACAATGGGTTAAATAGAATTAGCAATCATTCGGTTGGACTGACCCATAAATACGGCCAAACTTTCTATAGTTTTCGAGTCCATAAACGCATTGCGGTTTTGAGAACCGTTGATATGTCGAACCGAGGAATGGCCACGGCTTCGGACCATTAACTCCCAGAGACTTCCAGTATCTGTGCCTTCGAGTCGAATACCTAGAGTTTGTCATTGTTTAGCTACTTGTTTACAATATTTGAGGTAAAATTGAAATTCTTCAGAGAATAATAAAACATTTGACACAAACTTACAAATAAATCAAAACCAATCCAATGGTCAGAATCCCTGACCAACTCGTGATAATGTCCAACATCTTTGTCAACGCTAACACTTTCTAACTATTAATGATCCTAAAAACAAACCGGGATTAACCAGTTTTCTCAAAATGAATATGTCTGAAAAGACAATAAAGTGAAAACAATACTAATGATAACCTTGATGATAATATTAATTACCTGACACTCAAGTGTCTCATTGATTAACTATAATAACTTTGATAACTATTAACCAATATTTGGTCCATAATATCATCGAAAGATTGAACAATTGATTCAATAGTTTAATAGTTGTGTTGAAACAAATATATCGGTTCTTCAATTAAAACAAACAGACTTTAAACGATAATCTAATCAAACGATTCTCTTTTTGGCAAAACTAATTCAATTGACTGACTTCGAGACTAAATTGTTGGCCAATCGAGTGTATTGGCGCTCAAATATGACAGATAATCATGATTAAGTGATAAAATTGTTTATGTTCGCGTTAAAATTTTAGATAACCTGGTAATCAAAACAATTTTTAACTAGTAAACCATCGTTGAATTTCTCGGGAATTTTCAATTAGATTCATATAAATTTATTTCAAAAAGGTGTTTTCAATATTAAAAATTGAATCATGGTCTTTTTGAGTAAATAGAGCATGACAATTAGAATTTGTTTTAACCAATTTAGACGAACTCAATATAAAATGAGAACAATCTTAAAACAGATTTATTTGAATTGAATAACGAATCGTACAAAAAGTCAAATAAAGTCATTGACAATACAGTCGTCGAACAAATTGTCGGAAGAGTTATGTGTTTTGCATCAGAAGAGACCAGAATTGGAACGAAGCCCTCATTTTTAGGTCACATTTGCGGCAGTAATATATGGGTTATGTCTGAGCCGACACACCATTGGGTCACTCGAGTTCAGTAGAGGCCGAGTGAGGCCACGGACTCGAGGATCAGACTATTGAGATCAATGCCAGACCTCTAATACAATATCGCATATATAGGGCTTTGGGATCACTCTTTGTATTACAGACGAGGTTATTATGAATTAGTTCTACTTATTTAATAATTAAATACTTGTTTCACTAATTGTTAACATTCTTGTAATCACTAACCAGTATAATAAACAAATACCAAAATAAGGATGATTTCAGTGAAAAATACCTAGAATTGTATTACTAGGTCTGGTGAAGACATCAAATAACATGATTGTATCAAAATTATAATAAATATTTCAGTCTATAAAAGTAGACGAGGTCTTAGTTTATCCTCAGTTGCCTATAAATACCCGGTTTGACAGTCGATTGTATTTGTACTGAAAATTATGTTTAAGAGAAATACTTTCCCTGAATGTAAAACCTAGTTATTTGTAAAACATTTAAATAAAAGCCATTATGACTTAAATTAAGCCATAATTGTGATAAAGATGTAAATTGTAGTCAATAAATGTGCGATCGGTTTGAGTCGAACACAAATAAACGTTAAGAAAAGGTAAAAAACAAACCAAAAGTCAATTAAATCAGTGCTAAAAACCAATTGAGAAAAATCACATCAAATAAAAGAGAAATTTGTGGAAAAAACCTACAAATGATAGGGAAATGAAAAACGAGGGGAAAAATAAATAAAAGGAAAAGTTTGATAATTAGGAAAAACGACTTCAAATCAGTTAAAAACTAACTGAAAATAAAATAAAATTAAATGAAGAGATAAATGACTTCTAAGACATCTATAGATCACAATTGAGTCCCGCCTTTGACACCGAAATCCGATCCCATTCTAAGATCGCTTCCAAAGAGTGTTCTTCTCGTAAAACTTGATCAGCAATTGAGGGCACTTCTCATGTAAGACATGGTTTGGGATCAGTTCTGCTTTTGTCAGGTCTTCCCTAAACATCACCAAAAACATCAACTGATTGTTGTCATTGCTTTTGGCGCCCAATATCTTGTAGGGACGGAACCCTTTCTCGAACCCGTTCTTCGGCTCCGAGTCTGCGGTCGAGTCATTGCCGTTCACCTGAACTGAGGTCCGGTCGGTCTTCCCTTTGAGTCGATCTCTTCGGCGGTCAAACTCGTCGATCAAGTGTTGATAATTTGTTAGTTCTTCAGATGAGACCCATTTGTCTGTCGTCTCGTTGTTTGTCTTGTATTGAACCAAATACTGGTCACTTCCATCGGTGGTCACTCTTTTGTTCAATATCTTTGTAACCGTCTGTCCATTCATTTGGTCAGAAGTGACGACACGTCTAACGAGTGTTAGTTTTAAATTACAATTCATTAAAACTTTTATTATTAACACTTTTACAGACTGTCAGTGCTTTCAATACAAAACATCAAATGTTTTGACGTTTGACGCACGCCCTGAGCGACGGCCGTCCCATCACTGCCTCTGCTTTGGCGCTAAAGTTTAGTCAAATGGACTGATAATCACTATCACTAATATCACTAATATCTCGATCATTCTAAAAGTTTCCTGTTTATTGTTGATGTGTTTTCGTTTTGTTATCATGGTTAACTTTCAAAACATGTTGCTGATGTTGGAAGTTTCCTTCTTTTGCCTTGATTCAATTAAAAATAATAATTATGATGCTAATTAGATACTAGAACTAAAAGGTGTAAATTTATATCTTGATTAGTATGAAAAACATTTGATATTTTATATGAATTTGGATTAATATTTATTTTAATTGAATAAACTGATGATAACAAATATTTTCACCTTTATATCAATTATTTATATCTTGATCTTCAGTTCTCCGATAAGTCGATCACATTTTATCATTAAAGATAACTCTTTTTCGGAATATCACTCAATTCGATAAATAATTAATCATTTAATTGAAAAAACGATTTAAAACATTTAAAATGTGATAACATTTTGACTAAATTTAACAACAAATTGATTAAAAGTCTATAAAATAAAATCCATTTCATTCGAGACTAAACTTATTGTCGAAACAAATGATTCAATAAATAGGAAAACATTTCCTTCGGATTAGACTTTGATATGAATTCGTTAAATATTTGTATAAAAATTGGATATAAAATAAATATCAGTCGATCGCAGACTTCGGTCACTGGCAATGGTCGTCGTTTAGGGCCGAATAGGTCGTGTGTTTGCGGGACCCGACCAGGAAGTAACCGACGCCGGCGCCCAACACTACCGCCAAACAGATCCAGACATTGAAGAGCATGAATGCCAACATAAGAATATAGGATATGAAGATTTGGATCACGTGTAACACAGTTTGGATCAGATGTACCAAAGACAACATCTTAATGGTCTGGTGTTCGGTACTCTTTCTGTGAAGTGGGCGCTCGAATCTGTCCGCATCAATCACATTCGCCGAGTCCTGAGTGGCACTACTGCTGCTGACTGTGCCGTTCTCTTCACTCACAGACACGGTTCGGGTGTGAGCTCTCCTCAGATGGAGTTCGCGGTAGTATTTGAGCAGTTCGTAGGCTATGGCCAGGAAGTAGAAGAAAGCACACCAACCGAACACAGCTGTGAAGAGACAAGTGATCAGTTGAGAGCTTTGGTCGTTGTTGTAGTCATACCTGCATTGGTTTTTGCGGTCCAGTTCTCGATGAGTATGTGATCTTGAAATCCCGTGTGGAAATACATTTTCATATCCATATCCATATCCATATTCATTTGCTTGTGATCTGAACAACAATTTTTCATTTTCATGCCATTCATATCCATTTCATTAGTCATATCCATTGCAATCAAATACTATTATAATATTGTTAAAGTCCAGAGTGAGTCGAGTCGTGTGGCCGCGAGTCTTAGGCCTGAGGTCTGGGCGTCAGACAAATGTAGTTATCGTTTGAAAAACTAAATGATTTCAAAGCGAAGAGTCTCTAAACGTGAACTTTGAATGACTGATAATCTGATCAAACATACAATCGATAGGAATTGGTGTAAATGTAACTTCAAATCACTTTAAATCACGAGTATATTCAGTATATTCAGGGATAAATCAAAATCAATTGATTTGATTACTAGAATGGGAGCAAAACATCTATTGTTATGGCATAAGACATATAGACCCGGGATATGTCGCCAAAAAGTGATTAGGACTTTACTCGAAAAGGAATTTTCATTAATTTGAAAGTCACTATGAATTTGTAAAATTTAAATAAACTCGAAATCGAAAGGCTATTAATACAAACACCCAGTTATGCACTCACTTGTGCCTGGAAGAGCAGCAGCTGAGATAACTTGATAAAAGTTGGATTACAAAAGCTTTTTATAAAACAATTACCACGACTTCGATAACACTGAACAAAGGTTTTGAAAGATTATCACTATAAAGGGGATTATTAGAGTGGATCAGTAATGGGAATGGGGTTTGTGAAGGTGATCTGGGAACTATCTGAAAATGACCAAGCAGACGATGATTGCATGATCATTCTCAGTTGGTTAGCCATTGTGTTTTGGTTAGTGTTTTTTTTAAATTTAAATTAAATGTTTTTTAATTAAAAACTAATTAATTAATTAATAAAAACTTTTTTCTTTGTAACCCTGATCCCCCCTGAGTAAAAATCTGAAAAACCCTCCCCTGTATCCCCCTGACGGATCAATCAATATCTGAGTCCTATTAATCATTATGACTACATATCTATTTCACCCAAGACATTCAAACGTCTTCAAATCTCCATTCAGAGTTCAACACGTCTAACTAGACGTGGTTGCGAAACTATACAAATAAGGAAAATCCTTACTAAATAAGGGCATCTGGTCAATCTAGATAGAAGGTTGCGTTTATGCACTCAAAGGGCATCATAGAGACGCTTCAGGGGAGAGCTCAACTAAGAAGATCCCTCGACAAAGGTGACTCGAAGAGTGGGCCTGAACTGACGAAAGGGCGGGCCACTCACTAAATTGTACCCGGAGACAAACAAACAAACACTCTCATTAGATGAACCCGAAGGGCAGTCGACGTACCGGATTGGATGAGTGGATGAATCGCCAAACATTTGTAGAACCGGAAGCTCTAGATCTAGAATCGGTGGTTAGGTTTGAGTACTTCGGAAAATTGTTAGACAATAGAAATAAAAATTATTTAAAATAAATTCATTTAGAATGAAGTGAAAGATAAGATTTATTCTTAATATTAATATTATTAGTCATTTTATATACATTAATGAAGTTAACAATGTTATGAGTGATGACGGGCTGCAAGCGATTCAATGCTTACATTTACCTATATGCAAATGGTCATACTATTTGTGGAATTACCATTTTATCAATTGAAGGTTTGTTATGCGAGGACAGTAATTGAAGATGAACAAGTTTCCTCTTTTACTGTACCTCTACTTTTGGCAAAATAAATAACAAATTTTTAAAGAATATGATTATGGAAAAAAGGCCCGAAACTTTAACCTTGTTGATGATGATGTAAAAATTTGAATGACATTATTGAAGAAAGTCAGTATAAGGGGCTACGAAGTGATTGAGAGAATGATCCCATTTTATCAATGAATGAATAGATGGAGTGCCGCGACGTACCGGGTATTCACAATTTGGGTAAATATTGTTGAAATTTATTGCAAAATTTGACTGATAAAGAGAACCCAAGATCTCTAAAACTCCTTGATATAAATCAACATTTTTATTGATAATATTGATGATTTTGATTTTATCATTAGTCGGAAATGTATTATTTCTAGGTGTTTTTGTTATTTCCAATATTACATATTTTTCAATAATATTTTTTGCATTTTCTTCAGAATCTGTTTTAAATTTTCGATTATTATAATTTGATTCCAATAGAAAGTCAATAATTGGTTCTTCATCTGAATTGATGTTTGAAAAATTGCATAAATTAATTTGATTATTAGATAAAGTTGAGGAAAATCTTAAATGCAAATTTTCTGATATAACATCATTAATTTCAAGCAATTCCTCATTCGAAATTACATTTTTCGAATTTAATCCTGAATTCTCGAAATAATCTGATATTGAGACGGCCAACGATATTGCCTCATTGTGATCAATCATTGAGTTCGCATACGCACACGCAATCTTACCCAATGAGAATGCTAGATTATTGTCAGAGTTTACATTGAAACTTTTCATAAGATCAACCAGTGCAATCTGTATAATAACAAGACAAAGGACATAGTTCGACAAATTATCATGTAAATATAAAATTTCAAAGTCAACTTTCAATTCTTTGAGTTTGTTTTTGGATTTTTCCAACGATTCTTTAAAATATTTGAAATTTGATAAATTTGTGATTATATCAACTAATTTACCATGATAGCTCAAACCTAAAATTAAAATAAATAATTAAATATTCATATATATAATTTATTTTTTTTAGTAATAACTCTTTGATAAAGTTTTCTTTTTAAAATTTACCTGGATAAACGAAAACCAATTTTTTCTTAGAATTTTTTGAAAAATCTTTATGAACCGACAGTTTTTCCTCCATCTCATTTGAATATCTTATCATGAACCCTCGATATTTCATATTTGACACGTTACATATTTTGAACAATAATCGAGATAGATCAGGGGAAATCTTATCAATGTGTTTTTCAAAATGATCCAATAAATCGATAATGCCCTGTTCAGTTCTCGAGAAAAATGGCAAAATTAATGGAAGATTGAAATTGGTGATTTCTTTATTTTCATGATCTGGTTGATCAAAACACTCGAGCGAAATCACAACGTTAGACCCACCGAAGCCAAAGGAATTGATGGCGACAATACCTTTTTCCAATTTTGAATTCTCTCGAATAGGATCTAATTTAGTTTTGATAATATCTGAAATGCAATTATTGTGATTGTCTGAGGTAAACAAACTAGCTGGTATTAGGCTATTTTCGAATGTTAAAATAACCTTAGCAATTGAACACATAGATGAGGCTGATTCACAATGACCAATGTTAGTTTTGACACTACCAATTTTTAGTCGATCTTTTTTATTTCTACATATTGCATTATCAATTGCTAATACCTCGCACTGATCACCTCTGTATGTGCCCGACCCGTGAGCTTCAACATAGACTATTTCATTTGGATCAACTTTAGCTTCTTCTAGTGTTTGTGAAATCAAATCAGCTTGTGATTCATATGATGGGCGATTTGGTGGAATCCTAAACCCATCGCAATTTGCCTTTATGTTGATTATCTTGGCATAAATTCTCTTGGCTTGCAATGATTTTTGTATAAAAATAACAGAACAGGTTTCAGACCTAACGTAACCATTGGCTGATTGATCGAGGAATTTGCATTTTCCATCGGGGGAT
>JAQGAJ010001373.1:0-10055 GCA_034689365.1 Liebstadia similis
CTCAGCCAAACCACAGACCAGATGAAGATCTCGAAGTTGAGTCCTCTTCAAAGAGACGATAAACCCGAACCATTCGCGAAGAGGCCGAAACACTTTGAACAAGTAGTAAATGGTCACTAATGACACTTTCATCTAGTGTCTTATTCTTCAGAAAAAAGAATTAAAACAAATAATGAATTTAATTAAATATAATTGTAGTTTCAAAACAATAGAATGATTCGAAACATTAAATTTTTTTATAGAAGCAAACGATGCTTTTAATTGACTTCAATTAAATTAACTTAAATTTATGAGTCGTTATAAATAATAAAAGTGTGGACGACATTGAAATAAGATTTCATATAATTTCTGTGAATTAAATCTGGTGTTAATTCAGATTTAGTGATGTGATCGACGCATAAATTACAAAATTTTCATATTTGTTGAAAATGTCACTTAAATTTTTGATATCATGCTTAATATTTTCTATAGTTTTCGGATCTACTCTTCTAAAAAGGCGGGACATTGGAAAACTGTCCTTTGAGAAACTTCTTGGACCGCAACAAAACTGTTCAATACTTCAGAGATATGGAGAAGAGATGTTGTCCGACAAGACTTTTTGCGACCTCGACCTCCATTTGATGGCAAGCGATCGGAACAAAAGTCGTCACTTCTGTGTCCACACCATAGTTATGTCGATTCGGTCTCCGATCTTGAATAGCATGATAGAAGAGAGACTCGAAACGAGTCAAACGACAGATTCTGAAAGAGCTTTACTCCCGATTGAAATCGAGAATAAATTTGATCCGAATTTCTTTAAATTCATCCTTCAGTTCATATACACCGACAAAATAGACCCGAAGTTTGGCGAAAATAAAGATGTTTTGGAGTTATATTTGGTCGCGGATTGGCTCGGATTGAGTGACTTGATTGACATGATTGTCGAGTATATCTTCTATACCACGGAAGCGCATCAGATCGTCACTTATCTTCAGTGGGCAGTTGACCACAAACAGAACCGAATCATTGCTGTCCTATTGAATCTGATCCGTCTTCAGCTCGACTTTAGTTGGATTGATTGGTATAAAGTGGTGGCCATCGCCTCATCCGTCGAACCCGATTGGGATGAATTGATTCGAAGTCTTAAGATATCGAAAGCAAACTCTTAAACAAAGGGTTTGATTGAAATATAATTATTTAAAATTCAAAAATAAATCAAATTTTTATAGAATTGACACTAAATTTATATAAAATGTGTAAAATTTTTATTAAACTTCAATATTAATGCAAATCTGTTTCAAATATTTTAATTAGCAATAAATAAAACTTTATTTGCATTAGAATTAATATATTTATTACAAAACAATTTGTTAGTTAATTAAAAATATATAAGTATTTGCAAAATGAGATCAATTGTGGAAACGATTGGCGGAAATGAGAATAAATTACAGAATGAGATATGTTTTGGTAGATGTGATCGTTGACCACAACAACCACTGGAATACAAGTAAAACAAATCCAAATCACAATTAAATAGAGTTTAAAGAGTTTAATATAAAATAAATATAAGATTTAAATTCAAATTAATGTCTCATATGTTTGACGAGAGGACTATAGATGTTCTCGAGAGGAATGGGCGCCAAATTAGACAAATTGCCCTCACTTTGTCTTATATTATGGTGAGTTACGGTCATCTTCTGAGCCGGGATTTCGTACTGTCCTCGGAAGCGATACCTCTTGAGTGCGATGGCAGCGAAATAGAAGATAGAGGACAGGAGTAGAGCAGCGCTCAGACCGACGGTTAGACTCATATTATTACTGTTGGTTTGTTTAGGCAGTGGTCGTCGAACTGCTGTTGTGATGAATGCGGTTTTGGTCCGAACACTAGTGCACGACAACTGGACGTAACCATTGGGGGCGTCCGGGTCTTTGAGTGTCAAACAGATCCTGTACGCGGTGTCCGACTCCAAATTGGTTATACTATAGGACCGCAACAAATGATTGACAGTTACGGACTCATACTTTGAATGAGATTTTGATGAAGACTCAGTCGGTTTAGATGTGCTGTTCGTCGGACTGTCAGAGATGTCGATCTCCGAGATATCGCTCAGGTCTTCGATCACTTTATAAATGATCTGATATTCGTGAAACCAATTACGACCCGTTCCGTTCCACACCTGGACATTAGAAGACATCGCAATTGTTTTAATAATAGGCTAAACCAACAAAATTTATCTAAACTTAATCGAATTATAGCCTCAAATCGATGGATAATTTGCATTCAGGGAAAGTTTCCAAATGGGTTCCCATAAGACTATAGTTTCTTTGGTAGTAATCAATAAGACTTAAGTGAAAGTAAATCTAACTTAGATTTGATTTGTTTTATCAGTAAATGACTTACAAGAGTGACATAATTGGACGAAACTGTGATCGGATATAAATGCAAATCGATATTATCGATGACCAGATTAATGGCCGACACAACTGTTCCCAAAGTGTTTTGTGCGACACATTGGTAGAGCCCACTGTCCCTCGGCTTCAAGTGAAACATTTGCAAACTTCCGGTTATTCTCAGCTTAAAGTGAATTGTATTCGAGGTTTCATTAAGCACTTCCCCAGAGGGCAGAACCCAGTGTATGCTCGGCAGAGGTATTCCGAGCGCCCGACACTGGAACTGGTGTTTGTCACCGATCTTCTTATGAATGGTTTGGTTGGCGTCGTTGACAACGATTAGTTGCGGCGGACATACATCAGGAATAGCGGTGACATTCAAGTGATTGATTGGTGTGCCGTTCAATGGCTGTCCGCACAGCACCTGATCGCTGTTCGGGATCTCTAGGGAACAGTTCTTCTGATCTATAAGACACTGGAAGAGAGCAAAGTATCGATCAATAAGTTATTGCCATAATTAAGAGCAGGGAATAACTCAAGTGATCTCGGCTTCGAAATAAAAGTAACCTAACCTAAACATGGGCATTGGCATCATGGGCAATGCTCAAGATTGAATTATATGGAAGGAAAGGGAGGTCTCGAGTAGGAGAAGAAGAGGAAATGAAGAGTGCAAAAGACAATTAATATAAATGTCGAGTTAAAGCCAAACCTGATATAAATAGTTGACATTACAGTCACAGAGAAAAGGATTTCCTTCCAAAGTAACTCTAATCGATCTCTTAAAGTGATGCTCGTGTTTACCACTGTTGGCACCGGCAATGGATCCGGCAAAGGGTCCGTTGCCCACAATATTATTAATCACTTCGTATTGAATGGTCTTAAGTCCGCAATCGTGTAATTCTATTGTATTAAGTAATGGCAGTCCAACGAAGGCCTGCGAATCGATATACGCGAGTCTCGGATTGCTGTGGAGGACCAGAGTGTAGAGGTTGGGCAGATCCCAGAATGCACCACGGTCGATCAGACTCAGATGAGCGCATCCCGTCACTGATATCGTGTTGGCCGGCAGATGGACAAAGTCACCGGTGGACAGCTGTTGCAAAGGGTTGCGGTCAATATGAATGGTTACGATTCGCTTCAGAGACTGAAGAGCTATGTTCGGCACTCGAGTTAGACTATTGTCTTCTAAGTAGAGCTCTTCCAATAGATCCAAACCGACGAACGCGTTGTCATTAATGACCACAATTTTGTTCTGAGATAATTGAAGTTTTCGTAATGTAGTCATTGTAGTGAAGATACCGCCCGTCAGATGTGATATGTGGTTGGACTGCAAGTCCAGTGACTGTCAAACAAAGAACAAGTTTATACTTCAGTAAAGGATAGGTTTTGAGGCAAAATCGGTGGACCACTCGATGGGATCAGTGATGGATTGGTCAGCGTTTGACTCAATTGAATGCCAAATAAGATAAAACTTTTAACTGAATTATCGGAAAATAGTTTTATTCAATCAATTGATTGATTATACGCTTAAACGAATAGTTTATTAAATTATGCGAATATCTTGCGGTCTATTCGGTCCGGCACTGGGTTTGAGAGGATCTGTTCACTCAGTTTCCTCTGCTCTGTCCTTCCCTAACAGAGTCTGACCCCAAACACTCTTCTAATGATTTGATTTTTGCTTTTTCTCCTCTTTATCTGACTTTTGTTGTGCTGTGCGCTGACTATCGATTAGATCCAAAATAGATTAATCGGATGTCAAACAAGACATGAAGTGATACTCAAACTTACTTTACTTTTCTCTACTTTTTCTCCTTTTATAACAAAAGCCAAAAAAATATTCAATGATTTTCTCGTTTAGAGAAACGATCACTAATTAGCCCAAAGACTTGCGATCGGATCCGATGTCAGACAAGTGTTTAGGTTTTTGATGACTTAATTGTAGTGACAATGAAAGGCATTCATTCACAGATTGATCTAATTGTTCATTCAAACACTCAAAAACACACTTTGACTCGTCTAAGATTGGTCTAGTGGGAAATTTTCAGATCAAAAGCAAAGTTAATTTACCTTAAGGTTTGAGATACTTTGAAAGAGTTCGAGATAAATAGATGAGATCTGGTTATTAGACAAATCCAAGTGATTAAGCATTTCGAGGCCATCGAAGGCATGTTCGTCCAGATATTTGAGTTGACCGGAGCCGACGATCAGCACTTGAAGACGTCTGAGGCCGCGGAATATTCCGGCAAACAATTGCCTGAAGTTATTGTGGGATAAGTCCAACACTTTTAGATGCGATAAATTACTGAATGCGTGTCCTCTCGTCGAGTGATTCAGTCGATTGTGACTTAAATTCAATTCAAGCAAATGATCTAAAGATGTGAACGAATCCAATGGCAGTGAGTCTATGGAGTTGTGGCTCAGGTCTAGTGATTCCGTGTCCGCCGGAATCGGTTTCGGCACTGATGTGAGCGATGCGTTCGAGCACTTGATTGTTCGCATGGGTTCGTGGAACTGGAAAAATGGGAAATCAACAAAACCAGTGAATGAAAGGGTATAACCTGGTGATAGTAAAGTAGTTACTGATTGATTGGTTTTATTAACTATAAAATCATTGATTATATCGAAAATCGTTAAAAAGTGACGATTGATTGGACGAAAAAGAATATTGAAGATTGGAATAAGTGATAAATTGTCTTCGGATGACATTTATAACCACAATTGAGAATATAAATTAAGACAAAAAAGACTTTATTATTATTAACTAATGTCGAAATAATAATTATCAGAGAAGTATAGCTCAATTGAGATCTTTTTGGTAACATTTTGGTTACTTTTTTTGCCCATTTTGGCATATTTTATCCCTTTGTGGCAAAACTAAAGACTATTGTGCGTAACGTATCTTATATTTCAATGCGATTCATGTGGAGTTCAATCAGCGGCTAAGAAATAATAGGGTTTGAAAGGAAAAGAGGGGAAAAAGTGGTTTTCGGGCCCTTTTGGTCAACACTAGAATAAATTGTTTTGAAGTCAAAGTCAGACAATCGCTAACATTAGAAGAAAATAGTAGTAAAGTATCGAATAATTTGAGGCTTCAATTGTCAGCTGAAAAATGTGTTTTGCATTCAACACAATAGAGACCAGAATTGGTCTGAATTGTAGTCCAAACACAGACTAAACTGATGTAAGGAATCCGAACTAAAACTATTTAATCTCTTAACTTAAGAATGAGTTATTGGCTATAATTTGGACACAAATACTCAGATTCTGTGCATTAGTCTACTTATCGGTTGTATTCAGCATTGCATTAATGCATTTGAAGGCATCGGTAGGCCATCGGTAGGCCATCCGTAGCTCTATTCGGCTCATTATTGATGGCTTCTATTCAATCAACTGTCAGACCAAATGATGTAATCAGTAATTCGATTAAAATTATTGGATTAAAACACTTTTTGGCGATTCGTTTTGATCTTCAGTCAAACTATTGGAGGACTCTATGGCTTCTGATCTGATCCTTATTTGACTCTTTATAACAGTTATAATACTTTATTCTCTCTTTTCTAATACTTTCTAATAAATCATTTCTTGAATTATCTTCGATACAGATATCTCTCATCACAATAAAAGTATTACCACTTCTGAGATATATTTTTTGTGTCTCTTATTTATTAGATTTCTTATGCTCTTTACTCCACTTTCACTATCACTCAATCACTTTCTTATATTAAATAAGTTTATCTCTAATTTTTCTCCTCTTTTCCCATGATTTCAACTTTCAATGATTCGTTTCACTCGGGATGCGGTCTCTCTCTCTCTCTCTCTCTCTCCCTCCCACTGGAAGAGTGACTCTCTTTTTCCGCAATTGAAATGAAAACTTAATAATAAAAATAAATCAAAGATTGGATAAAAGAGTTTAAAAGAGATGGCAATAAAAAGTTTAAATTCTTAGAGAATTTCATCGATTCTTTGGATTCTTTCGTTTGATTTATTAATTCTTTTATTCAGTGAACCGAAAGTTTGATATCTTATTCCGATGTCAGACATCGCTCATCGATTCTAACGCAAAGAAAAAGTTTGATTATTTTCAATTGAGAGAGATTTTGTTGATCACTGATCAGGATATTTGAGGGTAAAGAAGGTTTGATTTGATTGTTGCAACTGATCCAGAAGTTGGACATCTCTTGATGAAGATTGATTCGATCACAAAGAACTGGATAATACGATTGAATGCAACCCAAAGCACAAAATTAACTGATTTCGAGCCAAAACTGTTCAGTGATTTATAAGTTTAATTAAAATTTTGATCAAAACTACCCTAAAATCCCATCTATAGTCCATTGGGTTATCTATTGATTGTTCTTGATTATGGTAAAAATATTATTTCATAGCTCTATTAATTTCTAGAATAATTTTCCTTATTTTCTTTTTTGAATAATCTTTACAATTGCTCACAAAACACAATTAAATCTCTGGATTATCTATTAGTACCAAGATATTAATAAATGTGACTTTCAATGATCTATAGATGAGATTTTAGTGAATCGTTATTTTCGGTGGCAAATGACAGGACGCGCGAGATATTTGTTTAAATAACTTCCCGAACGACCCACTAATTAGAGGGAAAATACTATTTGCACTTTAATTAGTAGCGAAACAGTGAAATACGGTTTTCAATATTGTTATCCCTTTTCACTCATTTCTCTCGAATTAATTTTTCGCTAGAATTATAGTCACAAAAGTCCTAATCATTAGTGTTGTCAACGAATCCGTGAAATTGAAAGTTCGTTTCGGTCCGAAAAATCAGTGAAAATATTGTGAAACAAATACTAAACTGAATGCGAATTAGAAATTGAGTTTCGACTAAACATTAGCCCAAAAGCCAAAGAATCGATTAATTAATTCGGCGAAGAATTAGAATAGCTTTCAATTAGGGATTGCCATCGGGAGTGAGCGCCAGAGTCGAAACCAATTACTTGTGCATGGCTAGTCTTCTTTACTATTGTTAATTTGGTCAACAAACCCTCTAAATTAACAATTTAGCAAGTTACCATGTTGATCAGCACATCTGAGCTCATCTTAAGCTCATCCCAAACACATCTTTAGCTCTTTTACGAGCCATAACTGCTTCTGTTCTCCAACTCTATCACAACAAACCAAATAAAATACCATTTATTCGTGTGTTTGACTCCTAATGAAAGGGTATTTGTGTCGAGGGAGAGGTTTGTAGTTCTCCTCTCTTTGTCTACAAATTTCACTGCATTTTTGGTGTATTTCCGTTCGGCGAAACTTAATTAGTATTTATTGATCGCTTGGATCGGCAAAAGAGGTTCAATCGGTCCAATTGAGTTGCAATTTAGCATAGTTAATGTTTGTATATGATCGCGCAAATACTTCATTGCCAGACAATATAGCTTTAATTGATTCCTTCACTAATTTGATTAACCCGTTAATAATAAAGAGATCTTTATTAGAGATCTTTAATTTGAATACTACTTACGAGCTTTGAGGCGACGTATAGGCAATCGCATGGTTGCGGACAAGTAGTAGTTGTAGTGTTGGCCCAGTCGTCGACCATTTGTTTATTCCTCGTATTATTTCGATAATCATTAGCCATAAAACTAATTGGAACTAAGGATGACTGCAGTGAAGAGTCGGCATAAAACGAGTGGACAAATAGTGTCAACGATATTGCGTGACATAACTGCATGAATGCCAGTCCTCTCATGGCTACGGCTCTCCTCTTGTGCCCAAACAAACAGTCTTATGGAGTGTCGGCAGTCATATACCGAGGCCTGAGCTCAGTCTACGCTCGAGAAGACCAGAGCCAAACAATTTATAGGTTATAATCGAAGAGACGCTTCAATTTCATTGTGCGATCGCATACGAGTCGGTCCGGTAATAGGTCTGACACTCGGCGTCTGATATGTGTTATTAGAAGATAATTATTTTTGATGTCAAACAATAAATTCTTTGGGAATATGATCTGAAAAGAAGAGAGTAATGGAAATTTAAGAATTGATGCCATCGTCTCAAAGATATTAATTCGTATGTCAAAGGAAGGGACGACTCATCACAACTCAAGATAAATAAACTAGATTTCGGTAATTCGGACAAAATTGGGCCACAATTCGATGTGACATATCTCGGGTCCAAACAAATTAGTTTTCTATTGTCCGTTAGAAATATGTTTTGACACCAAATTAAAGACTCGGAGCGAATGAGACGAACGAGACTTCGATATCGAGACAACTATTAATTCTCATTTGCTTTTCATCTATCGATCGCTAATTAAAATTAATTCGAAACACGATCTCAAACGAGATTGAGCTGAGTCTCATTGAGAAAGGGCTGAATTAGCATTTGCATGGTTGAGATGGTTGGGAGGTCTGAGAGGGTCTGAGCGACGGATTCTTTGAACTGAAGTCTTGACTTTTTGTTTATGGGATAATCGTATTACAAATTGTCGATAAAAACGCATTGAATGACAAACTGTGATATCAAATGAATAATAGGATATTTAATAAGATATTGAATTATAGTTTGAAGTGATGTCAAAAAATGTAAATTATGTTCACAAACAGGAGATAAGAATTTTTTGACAACTATTTCCTACCGAAAAACTGATAGCTTATGGTTTGAAAGTTTGGCTCCGAGTCTATACTCGAGTGAATGGTTTGCTCCCAATCGTGGACTCAATCCTCGTCTATGAAAGCCTTGTCTGACATTTGCTGTCAATTTCTTTGGATTCTCTCCACTAGTCTAACAATTTCTCTCCCATTGCCGGAGAATATTCTTAACAAATATTTGACATTTAATACATCTATCCTTTCAAACAGAATATGGTATTCATAGTCAAACATATCCCGGAATATATCCGTTGAATATTTAATGAAAACTTTCCGATAAAATCCAATATAACTCTCAAAAGTTATATAATTATTCTTCGCTTACGATATGAGAGCGAAGTCTAGTCAGCCTTAAAACACAAATAATGGATAACTGAATGAAAATTTTTAATTAAATTAGGTTTCAATGACACCTGAAATGCATTTATCATTTGAAACGATGCCAAAAGTGTGCCAAAAGTGACAATTTTATTCATTTTTATTAAAAATTATATTTCAAATGACTATAAATCTATGAAATTCTTTTCAAAAACTTTAGGTCACATAAGAGAAGCCATAAAAAGAGAAGAATTTTATTTTGCATTTCATATGAAATACGAATTTAAATTCAATTCAAACGAATTTTTAAAGACTTTATTCTCAGAGCAGTTGTGGAGAAGAAAAGTGTTTGAAATTTATATTTGAGTTCAGAATCGTTTAACTTTAACTCAATCCCAAAACTCAGTCATATTCTAAGCCAAATGTGATTTAAAGCGCGGAATAAAAGCCAAAACACTATTAAATGAGTGAAATGTTAAGAAATACCGTTTCCGAGAGGGCCCGGAATCGCAACCAACTTAAGAACGAAATCAACTTTTATATTGAACTATAAAAACATTTCGGGTATTGTTTTTACATTAGACTATTGTTTGGATTATTCGCATAATATAACTCATCTATCATTCACTGAGATATCACTGACTCAACGCAAATATATCTTCAAATGTCTGAAAAGTATTTCTTTTAAAATGATTCATAACTTTCCATTGTTTCCTGAAATATACTTTAGATTCAACTTTGGAA
>JAQGAJ010001374.1:0-10055 GCA_034689365.1 Liebstadia similis
GTATTTTATAAACTTGAAATTATTTATTATTAATTATAATATTTTGATCGCAGGTAATCACACTTTTATCAGTTTTATTATTGAAAATTATCGAAATTACAGAATAATTGTAATATGAATTTAAATAATAAACTTATATTAATATAAAGTTTTAAAGGGTTCAGCCTATAGAGAATATGCCTCAGCTCTAGGGGGAGGGGTCAGGGTATAGGAAATTTAGGTGACCTTATTCAGTTATATTAGAACTTGATTTAACAAAATTAGGCCTTTTTATTGGAAATTCGACTTAATTGAAAATACTTTTACAATCCATTGATAGTAATGTTAAGTTAAGTGCAAATCAATATATGTTTAGGTGAGGTAACCTTCTATTAGATAACTAATAGTTGACCGAAACCTTATATCCAACAGAATTAACTAATCTATCAGTTCATACCTTAAGTGTTGTATTTATGAAATTGGATTAATAAACTGATAATTTATATGTTCTTTTATCAACTATTGTCTCACTGTATATAAGGACTAAATTCAATTAAAATTAAGTTCAGTTATTGATTGCAAAAATGTTACTTAAATTGATATCACTTTTACTTTTTGTCAAACTTGTGGTCAGCGATGAGGTTGTGGTGAACACCACTGTTGGTGTCGTCAAAGGCCTATCGTTGAGTGTATTGGGAGAGACTATCAACCAGTTTATGGGCATTCCGTTCGCCGAACCGCCGGTCGGAGAGTTGAGATTCGCAAAACCGAAACCCATTAGCAAACCATTAGCCGTAAGTGAAAGGAAACACTTTAACACTATTTAACATTTTAATCGATCAAAGGGTGTAATCGATGGCACGAAAACAAAGACGTCTTGTATGCAGACTTATGTCCCGATAGGACCGATAAGCGAAGACTGTCTGTTCCTCAATGTGTGGACCAAAACCCTTACAAAGGATACTTCGGCGACCAAACTAAAGCCGGTTATGTTCTGGATATATGGCGGAGGATTATCAATGGGTTCATCTTTTTCACCCGAATACAACTGCTCTGTTTTGGCCACTTATGACTTGGTCACTGTTTCGGTCAATTATCGGTTGAATAAATTTGGTTTCCTCTATGGCGGCGATGAGTCCGCGCCCGGGAATGTGGGCTTTTATGACCAGCTCTTAGGACTCAAATGGGTTTGTTTTCAAGTTTATTCACTATTTCAAGATTTAAAATAATTTTTAATCACTAGGTTCGAGATAACATTCATTTGTTTGGTGGCGATAAAAGCCAGGTAACCATCTTCGGTGAGAGCGCCGGCAGTGGCTCTGTTTCGGCACTACTCTTATCACCCGAAGCCAAGGGTCTCTTCAGTAGAGCTATCCTACAAAGTGGTGCCTTTTTCAACAACAATAAACCTCCACTATCTAAATCTGATGCTTTGACTTCTGCCAAAGAGATTGCAAAACACTTCAAATGTACTGATGAGAAGACATGGTTGAGTTGTCTGAGGAAAGTGGACGCTAAAGATCTGTTGAATCTTAACATGGGAATGAACGGGGCTATATTCGATACTGATTTCCTGCCAATCACAGCACAGAAGGCTTTTGAATCCGGCAAATTTAACAAGGGTTAGTTGAAATTTATATAATTGTGCATGTTAAATTTTAATATCTTCTTCAGACTTGGAAGTGATAGCCGGTGTCTGTAAAGACGAAGGATCGGGAAGTGTGCCCCAGAAGGCCAATGTAACCAAACAAGACTTTGTTGACTTGGTCACTCAGAGGAGCAAAGGAGCCAAAAACGCTAATATCACCAAGATCGTTGATTACTACCTCAGAGATATTGATCCTAGCGATTCAGAGGCTATCAAATGGAAGATCTCTGACTTTTCGGGCGATTTATTTCTCAAATGTTCTACATATAAGTTCGCCAAAGGATATGCCGAACACTCGGCCAACAATCAGTCGGTTTTCTTCTATGAGTTGACATATTCGGCAAAATCGGCCGATTTTGTGAAGAAGAGTGGTATCGCTCACGCGACTGATATTGACTTTGTGTTCGGTCTGTTTAAAGTCCAGAAGAATATACCGTCGAGTACTGCGATATATACGATGAATAATGTGAAGTTCAGCGAACAAGTGGTCGACTATTGGACCAGTTTTGCTAAAACCGGGTATTTTTCTTATCTCTTATTTGATTACTTATTAATAATAGGTTATTACCCCAAAGATCTACGAATAAGACATGTGTCTTATTCGTGGATCTATGGGGTATTGATTACTGTTATGATTGATCTCTAATTGTGTTACTTCTTGTTTAGTAAACCAAACAATTGGCGCCCATTGTTGACAAATGTGCCCGGATTTGGAACAACAATGGTTAAGGACATGAAACCAATGACAACGAATGAGTATTTTATTGATATGTTCAGCAAAACATGTGATGATTTGGTCGATGGGTTTCTATAAGATATAAGATAATGGTGATTGTATAGTGGCATGATAAATTGAATAAAATTATTTTGGTTTCCCTTCATTCTTTTAATAGTTCGACAAAAGACACCGAGTTTTATAAAATATTATAATAAGACATTACTAGTTTTGATTTAATAAGCTTGTTCATTCAATGCCAACAATTATATCTAGAACAATTGAGTGTCACTTTGGTTATAAAAGTTGAACACATTAACTAGCTAGATTAATGGCCACTGATCACCCATTGTGGACAAAAACACCTTTTACTAGATTATCTCAAACTTAACACCAGATGGGAGATCAGTGGCCAATACAATGAACTCTTCGTTACTTAACAATAAACTTGGAAATTGTTTTCAAATCTAATTAGGAGAACAGAGGAAAAGGTGAACCGAATCGCCAGTTTTCACATCACGGGTCGTATAATAGACATAACCTCTATTAACAAGTTATTAATCGGAAAACCAGGCTAAACGAGATAAGACATTGTTAGTCTCACAATGGGAAGTACCGGTCGGTCCGGATATCGACCTCAAGGTTGACGACACAAACGGGGATCGACTGTAGTCTCAAATTAATAGCAAATCATGTTTTTCGATATAAACTACTGATAAGAGAGAAGACATATTTGGACTGACATTTGCTATTAGTCTGAGAGGAACGGGAGAACGAAGGAACGGGCGGTCAGAGGAAAGGGTAATGTTAGCCAATGGGAAGTATAAGTCGGCCCCGGATATGGACTTCAAGGCTATGGACACATAAACGGGGCTCGACTTCAGACTCATAGCAACTAAAAAACAATATTTCATAATAACTACTGATAAGAGATAAGAGGTATTCGTAGTGAGGAACGGGTGATCGGGGGAAAGGGTCATGTGATGCATAAGAAACCATGGAAATTAAAATGAGCATGATAATAACTGAAACAAAGAAACAAAATGAGGTGTGTGTGCAAGGTGATCTTACCAATAATAACAATCAATATAATGATAGCGATCGCCACTAATATCAAAATCATCTGAGGATTGGGTCAAATCATAATGGGAACGGATAGTCATGCCATCGGTGGACAGGCGATGGACCGAACGGAATCACCGAAAAAGACAATAACAATATTAGTTTAATTGAGACTCACTTCCGATAATTAGTATTAAGACAATTATTATGGCGACCATAAGCGCGATCATCTGTCCAGTGGACGGGTAGAGGGGTTCAGATGTTTAACCGATTAGTTTTAGTAATAGAGGAAGGGATAGAGGTCGGGTGACTTTGCTCTGACAACAAAGGAATGGACAGTTGACGAAGGAAAGGATGAACTGAAGGATAGAACATGTTCTTAGGGTCGGAAAGAGAAGGAATCGGGTGTTTATGGTCTAATGGTAGGTCAGGTCTAGGCTTGAATAGGGTAGATACGGAACTTTGGGACTCTGATGGAAAGTCGGGTGCTTTGGGTTAGGTCTGAAGAAGCAGAACATGTTCTTAGAGTGAGGAAGAGCTGGGATCAGGTGTTGTGCTACGGATGGATAGTATGGTGGATGAGGTCGAAGGCGAGGGTTAGGGTAGATATGGCTGTTCGGGGCTCTTCTGGAGGGTCTTAAAGGTTGAGTGCAGTGCTGTTTAAGTGGTTGGCGGTCTGGTAGGTGTGGATGTGGTATACCTTAAGGTTCTTCCACCAGAACTTGCGTTTGAGTTTCCCGGCCTGTTGTTCGAACTGAGAGGCCCCGTGTTGTAGGGCATCGGCCCTGTCGTCCAGTTCTGACAGTTTGGTGTCCCTCTCCAACACCTTCTCTACGTTAGTCCGCATTATTCCCACCACTTCATCGACCTGTGCCGAGGGGTGAAGGGGTTAAGGCTTAGTATAGTAGTGGTAGTGGTAGTGGACGGCCGTCGGCTCACCTGTGCCTGAGTCTGCTGAAGACGTTTGGACGACGGGTTCTGTTGCTGTTGTGACGACGGATTGGCCGACATGTCTGTCCTCATACGGGCAAAGGGAGGCCGGGATTAGGCTATAGTACAGAAGTGATCGACAAATACCTGTTGTTTGTGTTGACCGAAGACTTAATACTTGAGACAAATGGACGCAAATAAACAATTCTCCCGATTGTCTGATCGACTATTGATTCAAATTAATGGTTAATATGAACTAAAAAATGTCTAAACTATTGACAACTGATTCACCGATAATTGTAAATATGGCTCAACACTAGTGTTCACTCAAAACCTGTGCTCAACAGTCGACTCATAGGTCTTAGGGTTGTGAGTAAAGCAACTTTACGTAACTTTTCATTAGTTTACATATTGGGAAATTTTAATTAATTGTAAATTTCTGCATACAATTTGAATTTTTCATAATTACCATCTTGAAATGAAGCAAAATGCTGATGGTTCTAATGAGTTATTTGTCTAGATTACCAAATCAACCAAGTAAAAATTTAATATAAATTACAGTTTGAATGAAAAATGTCTTTTAAATGAAAAAACAATCTAGCTAAATATTGTATCAACTTTTCTACTTTGCTACTTTTCTATTAATTAGTTACTGAATTACCTGATAAGACAAAATGAAAATTTAGGTAAATTTACTTTTAGGTAAATTTGCTGAACTCAACCTTCACTACGATTGCCTTATGTATTGTGCAATACTATAAACGTAACAATCATTGCGAACCGTTCGCAACGCCTTTTGTTTGTGTAGTCAATAGTCAGTCAACAAAACGCAGTCATTCACTAAAACGGAGTCCACTTCACAAACAATGTTATGTTCAACGAGAAGCCCATTATGAGAAAATAGCGTAATCTTGCTATTTTGATAATTATGATGAATTAAGCAATGATACGAAGAAACTATTGTTAAGTTTATGTTTTCAAAACTATTGAATGGAAAATTTAATTTAGTCAGAAAAATAGATGAATTTTGATTAATCTACGATTATTTCCTTGTTAACTTTTCCTTGTAAGCGATAATGAACTTGTTTGCTGATTTAAATAGTGTCATCAACCTTGGTATATAATCTTTAACTAGTTAAATTTTTTAAGAATCAGAGAATGAATTAAATTTTCATTCTTGAAATATTTCATTAATGATAATCTAAAATGTAGAAAGTTATAATTTTCACTTACTTAAGGTTATATCGACCTAATTGAGCATGATAACCTTTGCGATTATGCTCTATAAACTGTATTTTTCATAATTATCAAGTTTAATAATCTATTTCGGAGTTTTCATTTAAAACCATTAAATAATTGTAATCTTTTGATTGAAATTTTAATCTTTATTTTTTCAAAAAAAAACTTCAAAATCGAATGAATATTATAATCAATTAAGACTTAAAAGTAATTCTAATAATTGCGAAAATTTTTATTCAATATTAAAGAATAATTATTATAATAACGACTATTGAATTGAAATAAAGAAAATAAATCCGAAAATTTTTAATATCAAGAGAAGAGATTTTCATCTATGTATTGACCCATAGCTCACTCATTTGAAATTCATTCGCGAGGTTAACATTCAGTTGAATAACAGCCAGCGATTAATTGAAAACATTCGGTAACAATAATCGGGTCAATACATAGATCGAGTAAGCATTTTGCAAGTTTATATTTTTCAAATATACTTGAAATATATGAAGAATAGTGGGCTTTTACACTAAATTATCATTGCAACTAATTTTGAATCAAGATAATTTCAATAAACAATTCGAATAACATGGTAACTATCAATTGATAAATGAATACCTACTTAATAACAAAATGAAATGAAACTTTTGAAATTATCTTGCTAATTCAATTTGAAACTAGATTTAAAGGATAGTCTCAATGGGAAGGTGTGTCGGGTGTGGACGATCGGGGATCGGGTCGTGTAATGTACTGTTGTTTAAGTATTTCTGGGTTTTTTAGGGTTAGGGGCTATGGGTTAGGGGCTTTGGGTTAGGGGCTATGGATTAGGTCTCAATGGAAAGGAGGTGCTCATGGGTTTAGGATGAGCCGGGATCTGGTGTTGAGGTTCTGATCAATGGAAGGGGAGGTTAGATATCTGTACTCGAAAGTGGGAATCGGGTTGTAATAGCTGTTTGTGTGGTATTGGTAGGGAATTTACCTTGCTAATTTGAAAACTAAATTGAATTAGAACCTAAACATACTGCAAATGCTTACCTAAGCTAACCTAATAATTGAAATCAAGATGATTTAGTGTAAAAGCCCAATAGAAAAGGTAATATTAATAACTAATTGAATTCGTAATTCACTTTCAATTAACGTTTAGTTTCATCGATGCGTTAACACAAAGACAATAGACTTCAATATTCTTTGAGAAATGAGTGAAAAGAATTTGAATAAAACACACTTTGCTTTTGCAAATTAAAAATAATAATTATTACCATGAGATCAGATCCCATTGTGGCAAATAATCACCATAACAACAATCGTAAGCCATCTGTCAATTATCTCACTCTCACTCTCAGTCAGGCCTAACATTAATATCCAATTAATTGTTTAAATACAGTCAACAATCGATACAAACAACTGAGCGATTGGGCCATAATTTCCATCATGGGATGGATTTTTGGACCGACACTTAATTGACACTCTTATATGACACATGTTGTGTCCACCCATTCGGTTGCCGACTGTACGCATCACATATCGTTTGACTTTCCATGATAATCATAATTATAGCATAGAGGAAAATTATAATCAAATTCAAAAATAAAAATTAACCAAAATTATTATATATAAAAAACACATTACATGATGAGTTTGTTTTTTGACTTTCCGCGATTAAATTTTCATAAATTACCGTAATTGTAAAAACTAGATGATTAAAAATTAAATATAATTATAAAAAACTATTACATAATTTAGAATCTTGTTTGAAAAATACCCGTTATGATTGCTAAATTAGAATAAAACACCTATTCATAAATTATTTTCAATAAATGTAAACAAAAATTATTAATAATAATAATATTTATAAATTAATTCTAAACCTTTTGCTTTTGTTTTAGCACTTAATTAATGATATAATAGTAATAATAATAATAATAATAATGAAAATATTTGTAAGCGAATAGAATAACCACGAGATAAGCCACAAAAGTTATCGGGAGAATAGTTTAGAACAAGTGTTTGTTTTGATTTTCACGATATTTCAACCAATAAATGCTCGCCAGTTATCAAAAGCTAGATTAATTCAAGTGAATCTTATCTAGATATTAAAAAAGAAGTTAGATTGTTTTCTATTTTGCTTTGAGTCACAGGTTTCGCTAGTTTTAATGCTAAACTGAATTTAGCAAGATGATTTTTGTGAAAATCAATTTGTTTTTTGTCTTTTGAACTCTGGATTAGGAAAAGTACCTTGTTAAAAGGTTGCAATGGTGTTTGTTTGTTCGGCTAGTGTGACTAACAAAAGCCCTGGATCACTTATATAGGTGTATAGAGAAGGCAAGTTAACCATGGTGGCAGTTTTTGTTAATAGATTCAATTGAGACTTAATTGGGTTTCACAGATGCAAACCATTGGAATGAGCATGATGAAAACTAGCCTTTGACCTGAGCCAATGTTGGATAGTTTAAGTGAGCAACTTAGTAGTGGAAATCACCATTCTCATTCCAATCATGAGCATCCATACACCTGTTCAGACCCCTTGTCCAGTGATGTGCAATTCAAATGAATAGATGAGAGAATAGAGAAAAATTGAAGGTTGAGGTCAAAAATCAAGATGAAAATCGAGATGAATATCAAGTAAATTAGCAAAAAAGGTGAAATCCTTGCACATCCCTGACCTCGGAGTCTGTGTTTGTTTGAACTAAAAGGCATTTTAGTTATACTTAATTTGTCTGACGATTGGTCGCAAGTATTGCGAAGACCCGTATATTTGTATTGTTAAGTACTTTTGTGGCCCAACTCCTAATCGAATGCTTTAATATCCAGATAATTGTTATCCAAGATTATTGGAATTTTGTTTTCAAGTTTTTCGAATTTGTCAAAAACAAATAGAGTTCTAAAATCATTGAAAGATTAATTAATTTTTTGTAACCAATTGTTGGTTCCTTTGAGTTGAGAAACTTTCATCGTTTGTATTTTGAAATTTTTTGTGTAATTTTTACCATCGATTAAATTCGTGAATATCTTTAGAATTCTCGAAAGAAGGGGATTAAGAATTAGAAACAATAGACTCGGTCTTTGTTAACGTGTGTCCTAAGACCTAAAGAATATTTTGAATATACTGTGTGTTAAGAAACACAGAATATTCTCTGCTTTGAGTAGTAATACGTCTAAAGAATATAATTATATTGTATTATAGATTCCCAAAGAATCGATTGAATTATTAGAAAATGTGATTAAAGCTTAAGCTTAAAGCTTAGGGTTAAGCTTGTAAGCTAACAGTAGGGGACAGCAGTTGGCCTGTGCCGGGTCAGAGGTCATGAGGTAGAAACTAATAAACCATTTCCTCTAAGAAACTAATATTAGTTCAGAAAAAAACAATATCTATGCCAACCCTAACCAAAGCCTAAGAAGTCAGACCCCTTTCCTCACTGACCCGACCCACAGGTAAGCACAGGCCTAACGCTGACAGATCTGAATCCGATTGTTGCCGAAGTCGACCACAACTAGAAGGTTGTCGACGACGGACAGTCCGGACGGTCGGTCCAGATTCATGATCTCTTCGCCCAAGTAGTCGAAGCTCTGAGTGGCAGAGTTCCAGATAGAGATCCTGTTGTTACGCGAGTCGGCACAGAATATCTGTGTTGCGCCCGAACTGACCACTCCCTGGGGTCGGAGGAACTCACCCCAAGCGCTGCCCTCACCGAACCCGATATACTTGGGAGTGATGTCGTCTTTTGCTGATGAAGTGCTCTTATCAATGATGAGGAGTCGGTGTTTGTTGAAGTCACTGATGACAAACCGTTCGGCCGATAAGAAGGAGACCCCTCGCGGACTGTCCAACGGTTGGCCGCAGTGCCACAGATATTGGCCGTAAGGGGTGAACAGTTGTATGCGTCGGTTACGGGTGTCAGAGACCAGGATCTGCGAGGTCTGAGCGCAAGAGTCTATATCCCACGGATAGCAGAACTGTCCCGGACGGGAGCCCTTCTCACCGAACTTGAATAGATAAGTACCCGAGATGTCGAACACCTGTGCGAATGACAATCGGTTAGGTTGTGCTCTGTTGAGTAATGGCTCAGTTTGATCAAATCATCTTGTTCAATTTATATTATAATTAAATAGTTTAAGTAAATACCTTGTTACTTTAATAGTTATTTAGGACTAATTTGACTAGTTAAATGTGAAATAAATGAATTGCTAGATAATGTGAGAAGCTATCTATCTAAATTATATATAGAAGTCAGATAATCAAGGTTAATATTGTTTAGAATAATTGTTTTGTAAACTTTTTCATACGAATAGCAATAAATTAATTGATAGTTTTGTTATCTATAAGTATGTTATACTGTATGCTATCATAAGCGGGTGTTCACTGCAGTGATTGCCCAGATATACAGTGAAACCTCCATAATTGACAAATTAAAAGGGGATTTACTGTATTATAGTTTGGCCTTCAGTGAGCTTTTGTCCAATCATAGCATTGACAGCGCTTAAAGAAGC
>JAQGAJ010001375.1:0-10055 GCA_034689365.1 Liebstadia similis
CTTTAGTTTAGTCCGATATTTATTAATCAAACCGATTCTCAATAATTGAATAAAAACCCGAAAAATTATTTAACAAAAAATAATAACTTATTTGAGATCCAAGAGATGTATAAATCGATAGAATTTGCTAAAAATAGTTTCAATGATAGCTTCATCTCAGTTGCAATCATTGAGCCCACGATTGTTTTGCTCGAGTGGTGTGGATCTCAATTAAATCAGATGATCCGAATCGACAAAATTTTAATTTTAAATCAGGTAACGTCTGAACAAAGAAGTAATTGGTTTACTCGAGCGCAGGCTTTGGAAGGCATTAACCCATAGTTTTTATGTTTTGTCATTATTTCACTGCTTTTTGTCTTTTATACCATTACTCCACAACTCATCCAAAGAGTCGATTCGCACTGTTTTTGCTTTTCTGGTCATATCTGGAGTTCATATAGTTTTACAATATATGAAACTCAGACAAAAAATATAACTTTTATTGTGTTTTCATGTTTTACTCTCGTATTAGAAACACATATTCAAGAAAAGCAACGTTTTTGGTGACAATAACGCCATTATAGCCAGAGTTTTATGCCTTTACATCGTTATAATGGGTTAAAAGCAAAGGTATTCCCTCTAAAAAGAGATTTTTCTTTTTTTCTAATAGTTTTTGCATTTTTTCGTTCACTTCGCTCTCAATCAATGGAATGATAGGCCGACGAAAATATTCGCTATAATGAAGTGAACGTTAAATGAGATGAAAGTCTGTCGAAGAGGAGAGAGAAGTACTTCTTATATGATTTGATATAAGAAGTGACGCTTTATATCAAAATTTATGAGCCGTCAAAACATATGAATAAACATATGAAACGAACTAATGTTTAATACACAATACGTATAAATATTTATATAATCATTATTTTGACTCAAAAATTCTCTATTACTGGAAAATATCAGATGAGATGTTCTGTTGGTTACAAATAATGAGTTTCGTTGAGAATTGGACTCAATTTTAAATCTGGAGACTCTTCGATGAATACAATTGTCTAGAAATGTGTTTTTATGGCAAATAACTCAATCATTTCTTTTTCCATTCAAAGCCATGAGATTTTGCATTCGGTTTGGCTTTTATTCAAAGCATTCACTTTTGTTGTGATAATCATTTG
The DNA here is from genome assembly GCA_034689365.1 of Liebstadia similis. NCBI lineage: Eukaryota > Metazoa > Arthropoda > Arachnida > Sarcoptiformes > Liebstadiidae > Liebstadia > Liebstadia similis. The sequence goes on from JAQGAJ010001375.1 coordinate 1,149, forward strand.
TAAACTTTTGGTCGTATTTATCGAAACCGATATAAATATAAATTCGTTGTCGTTCTTAACGTTTCATATCATTTGCTTATGTATTGGAATAATATTCTTATATAAAGATAACAAACAATGAGTTCATTATTCGCTATAATCCGTGAATTTTGGTTCGTTTTCATTGGCTTTTATTCTTTTGGTTAATCTCTTGACTGGAATTTATTATTTATGTTAATTACGGAAAGCATTGTTCTGTTGATTAATTAATTGTCAATAGTTGTGATCAATTAAAGTAAAGAACCAGAGGTCACAAACCAATGCAATTCTGTTTGCATTCTCTGCAATTGGTGTTGACATCGGCTCTGATTTATTAAAAGTAAATGGTTTTACATATAATTTTCGTTTCGCGAACGCAAAACGCATTCAATTAGAATAATATAATTGAATAGACGTTTGTCTGAGAGAAAAGTGAATTGAAATTTATGTCAATTTATGGCAACTCTTGTTATGCAGTGTTCGTCGCTCTACCGATGCCTTCCATTCCTTTCAGACCCGAACTAACCATTAGTTCTGGGCTTCAGTCGACTGAATATTCAATCGTTTGGTTTATAAAATATTTTTATTTTGTGAAAAATTGAGCGCTGAGTTCAAGTTCACTGAATTTGACTCTAAATAATGTAATAAATAAATATTCTGAACGAGGTTTGGATAGGAATTCGCTTTTAGTGGACATAAAAATCGCATTCATTTCTCTTTCCTTTTTGTCATTCATTCAAAAAATAGTTATTTTGTCTGAAATACTTTTTAAACACTATTCTATCGAAAGCAGAGATCAAAACAATTGATTCAATGGTCTGCAGAACGGGTCGATTCTTGTGGTGCTCTCAATATCTGAATTCATATTGAATTAACTAAATATCACTAATGAGTTGAGACACGCATTGGCTATCATTCGGTGTCTAATTGGGAGCCAAACCAAGAGTCCAATGGCTTCTTCGTTGAGCCCGTTATACACATTCACTGCAATTATTACTCGAATTCTATTCAATTTTCATATATCTATGAGAAGAGCAGTGAAAGCAACAAAAATCGATATATGGATTGAATTGAAAACACAGTAAACTTTAATAATTCAATTTCAACCTTATTATAAACACCAATACTTTGGGGTATATTTGGTGAACACATTATATTACAAATTGTGTTCAATCGATAATTTTCAAACAATAATTGATCGCATGATAATTCTATAATATATTGAGCAGATTCTCGATTTAGATCACAAAACCTACTCTTCTTTCTCTTTAATCATTATTAATTTTGATAATAGAATATTCTTAATCTCGAAAACACTAATATATTGAGAATATTCGTGATTAAACTGGAAATGACTCGTCTTCGAGACAATTGATGTCTTTGCGCACGATCTCAGAGTCAAAGTCTTCTGATTTACATATGATTATTGATAAATGGAATAAATCCTAAGTTTCATCTCTCGATTCATCTCTTGATTCATCTCTTGCGACACTTTATGACATATTTTATGTATATTTTTATTTGACTCACATTTATATATAATATAAGTCATAATAATAAAAGTCTTTGCAGTAAAAGGACTCAAATCTATTGTCGTTTAAAATATTTTGCATAAATATAATGGCATTATATCATAAATTATAAATACTTTCGGCGATATATAAAATAGTTTTAACAATACTTTAATTTTTAATAGATTTGATTCAACACTAAAACATCACTATTTCTCCCGAAGCTATGAATTACAAGTTTTTATTTGAAAAGTTTTACCTATTTTTACACTTAAATTATTAAATCGGATAAAAGAGAGTAAAATATGTGCTTTAATTTTAAATGCCATGTGAAATGAGATGACATAGTGGGCAAAAAACCACTGTTCAACTGTTCAAATCTATTCTCCGGGCACTTACGACCAATTATAAGCGCATTTCGACGATTTCACTGAAGAGTCGCTCGAGATTTGGGATTATTATTCAAAACAAATCAGTTCCGAACCAATGCTAACCATGGCTTCAATTTTGATCAAATCTACTAAGTTTTCGATCAATTTTTGTTTTTAATGCGACCAACGGGTCATTTGTCGCCCAAACTCGAAACCCCTAACCCCTTACCCAACCCCTGGTTCTCACTAATGCTTATTTTGGAGATAATGAAGAGAAGACACGAAAACATTAGAGAGAGAACAATGAGAATGAGTCCAGAGATGAGTACTTTTTCATTAAAAAGCCATAGATTTTTCGCTTAAGAAAAATGAGCCAACGATTAGACTATTAGACGATTACCTCGACTATAGATTTCGAGATATTTGATATAACATAAGCCATACATCGATTGTACGAGCATTTAGTGAATAATAACATTGATTAGAGTAATAAGGCTTTCATTGGACGAAAACTAATATAAAGAGTGCTCACAATTGTAGAGCAATGTTAGACCAGAATAGGTGGTCATAGACTGCACACAATTCTCTGCTCTCAATGCGAATCTCAAATATTGATCACAACTCCACCCATTCGTATGTAACTCAAGTGAAACTCAATGAAACGATTTTGTTGTGTATATCGATATCAAAACAATGGATTGACTCGAGAGACGAGACACTGCCCTCATTGATAACATTGATCACACTATTTGAGAGACAAAACACCCAAAAATCATATCACAGACTCATTTCACTCGTTTTCAAATTACATCAAAATTATTGATCACTATTTCAAGACCAATATTAGTGCTTTCGAGCCCTACAAAGCCGTTCTAACTTCACTGGGGGTGGGATTGGGATTGTTGTCACCATTTATGCCAAAGTGTATTAAAGAATTTAGTAAAGAATTGGCTCTAATTTTATGGCTTTCCAAATGTGCCGATAGTTTTGGTCGAAAAGCCTTTTCGATTGCGTTAATCTTATTTCGGTCTCCGTTCAGAGGACTCACAAAAAGACGTCTAATTGGCTTTAAGGGGGAAAGAATTAAGTGATTGGTTGTCATCAGAAACTAAATTTAGAGCCGATCTGACGCTCGAAATGTTGGAAAACTTTTTAGCGAACAAACAGTTTGAGTGTTAGAAGTGTTGAGAAATCGAATAATTGACTTCAAATATATTAAGTGTTTTGCGAGTAAAAAGTTGTGACTCTTGTCGACTGATATATAGATTTTAGTGTCGGATCAAAATCGCAATTCACTATTGATATCGTAAATCATTTCTGCATTTCTAGTGTTGAATCGTTTTTATGAAAAAGTGTTTTATATTTTTTTCAACAAATGTTAAATCAGTCAAACATTTTCGAACATTTTTAGTTTTGGAAACAAATTGATATTTTTTGTGGTTTAAAAATGCGAGAACTGATGTATATTTTCCACAACGGGTTAATTTAATTAGAAAGCGATGAAACATTCGTGAAAAACAAAACGCAATATAAATGATAAGCATTTATAAAAATTTCATAAACAAATCGGTCGAACATTTGCTGCAATTTATAACCAAAAATGTCATCGAATTGTCTTTAAAGTTGTTATTAACAGTGAAATCAAAACAATTCATAACGACTTCAATCATACCTTTATTTTTCAAATTAATTCTTTGAGCAATGAATTTGTATTTTGAATCTCAGGTTAATTAATGAGGACTTCAATTATGTTTATTTCCATTACTAAAATCCTAGAACGAGATGACCGATCGTAATACCCATTGTGACTTTGGGGCACTTTTAATGTAGATTTTATTTGCATTTATGCCTAAATTACTTAATTTTCTATCGAATAAATTTATTCAAAAGTTTGAGCGATAAAAAAGTTGGTATTTTTTCATGAATTTAGATAATGACTGATTAAAAATGTGATTTCCGTATAAGAGTTGTTCGGATTCTTTTCTTTTGGCGAATCAATTCTTCGCTCGAGAAGATTGTCTCTCAAAACATGATTATTCATTGAAAGGCGAATATATATTAGGTTTTTATATATAGAGAAGAATCGTTTGGCGATTGTTCTTTCAAAGTGTGCACATCTCTGCACTTGTCTGCACATCACTGGACGGGTCTTTACATCTCTGCCATTCTTATTCAGTGCTCTGTCAGTATGTGATGTATGCCTAAGAGCTGAAAGCCAGGGATCGATAGGAAGCAACTTCTGATGGCATCCATGGCTGGCAATAAACATCACTTCCAACACATTATCTCAATTCCAGCAAAAAAGTTGAGTCAAATCTATTTAATTATATCAGAAATTGATTTTTTGTTACTTTTTTTGCTTAAAGTTTTCTTTTCTTATACTTCGAACAAAAATTGGATTATTTTATTCGATATCCCGTTCGACAGAATTTCATTTATTTTATAGACTTTTCTTAATAAAAGGCACAAAATTTTACTTTAATATTAAATTTGAAGCAAATATCCGATAGTTTTAGCGCTAACTCACAATAATAGCCGAAAAATTAAAATCAATGCAAATGCTTAGCGATTGTCGAATGCGTGAAAAGTTTTCTTTTGAACCGAACATCGATTTAATGATTAAGAAAAAGATTATGGAATTGAGGCTCAAATATATGTGTTTTTAAATTTTGCATTTTTTTAGAAACTTTTTTCAGATTTCTATTCGAGTTATTCGATCGAAAGAATTAGAATATTATTTTCATAGTTTGGGTTCTTTTGGAGGAATAATAAGAGTCAATCAATTGATGCCTTCGGTAAGAAATTTGAAAAATAGAAGACAAAAATGTTTGGTCGAGTGAAACAACTCTCAAATATGACCAAACAATTTGTTTGAACACATTTGAAGATTTGAAACGTTTTGAACACTTCAAGCATTTGTAGATCTGAGCCCTCCATCTCTTCAATCCTTGTTTTTTAGGTCAAGTAATGCAATATTTGGAGAATTTTTAATACGAATTGCCTCTCATTTGAATTGTATGTCATTCAAGAGAATTGGTTTTCAGATTGTGTTTTGGTTGAGATATTTGAGCTCATGATCGAAATGGATTGATGTCCAAAGTGGGAATTTTCGGTAGACTTTTCATTCAAATCACATCAAGACTGAGAATAGCGATCAGAAAAAGAGTTACGACAAGAGTTTGTTATTTTTGTGTTAGATCTCTAATACAGTGAATGTTATTCGATTTGATTCCATGATTCCGATCGAGCACTCAATTCAGCGCCGATTCTGTTCGGGATCGAGGAATCGAAATGTTTTTCTTTGAGATCAAAAGCAAACAAATGGATTGGTTCTGAGGTCTGAACCAAAATCATATCAGACATACGCCGGCCTTCGAAGAGAAAGAAAAATCTTTAATAATATTCTTTATTTTTCAATATTATCTTCCGATGGCTTCGAATGCCTGTTCGCTATCATAAGACTTATGAACGAAAATCTGCAAAACATAACTGAAATAAGAATGAAATAGAATTTGTTCTCATTTTATTGAGTCAGCCCTTTATTTTGTGCCCTATTTCTGCCCTAATTTTCTTACACATAATATACGAATTCGACATTTCATTGAACTCAGAATTTGAATACATTTGTCGTCAACGAGAATATGGAAGAGAAAAGAGTCGATCGCTTAATGCAATAGAAATACTTATTTGACTCAAGGATTGAATCCAAGTTCGCTTTTGTCGTCAGAATCACGAATATATAATAAAATAGAAATTCTGTTTCATATTCGATAAGAATTTTGACTCTCTTTTCAAAATATTATTTTTCTGATCGCAGAACTCAATGAAAACAAATTATTATTTTTAAAGCAAAGATATTCATTGCTTTCGATCTTATAATCCAAAGCATAGAAAAAGATTTTGTTTTTCTATTAGACGTCGAAATGGAGTATAATTTAGAAAAATTATCGGTTCTGTTGTCGAATGAGTCGATTATAGTTAGTCTCGATTTGAATAAGTAGTGGACGGCATGTCATAAATATTAATGTCTCTCTATTTCGAGTCCGCACTCAAATGATGTTTTCGTGTATTTACAAAATGACAGAAACGGCTAAAAGCAGTGCAAAAGTAGTAGTTTTGATATATTTTGGCACAAATGTCACCAAAATATACGCTAATGACAGACAAACACAGATTTAGATTCTCAAAGAGTAATTAAATGTATATTTAGGTCACAATCGTAAAGAAGTAAATGAGTTCGACTATAAGCGAGGACATCGATAACAAGTGGCCGAACAACAAAACTTCAAAATTAGTCTTCAATTGATTTCCATTCAAAGAATAGATTCTTTCGTTTGGAACCGAATTCATCTCAAAATAGTCTAAATCTGTGCCAAAACGTCTGAAATGAAACGATCGCTTCCAGTGATCGATAAGACCGGCCTTCAGAGCATCCGATAGACTGACAAAGGATTGAATCAAACAATATATCAATTGATCGCATATTTAGTTACAATTCATTGATTTGTGTTTCGTATGGAAAGCCTTTCCTGAGAGCGATCGCAACCAAATTGATTGTCAAAATCGAGTCTATGTTTGCATTTTTGTGTATATAATAGGATTTTATTTTGTGTTCATTTAACACATATTTCAATAAATCTTCAGAATTGAGATAAGCGTAACGTCCGGACGACTTGAGTAGGTTTATGGCAGACTTATACCCATCCACTTCAACCATATGACGACCCATCTCTCTCGCTATATCAGTGGATGAGCTCTAGGTTACAATCAATTACTTTAGAGGGAGAAAAGGGGTAAAGATAGCATCATGGTCGGTCACAATAGGAGGAGCTCTCAAGAACCAAATGTTGATATTCCCACTAATATTTTTGCCCCGTAATTGCCCCTACTATTTCTAAGTAAAATAGCATTTTTGTCCTTTTTCCTAAGGGTCATACATCAGACTTTGACCACAGGGGGAAGTTATATGGCTGACCTTCCTTTGATGACCCTTAATAATACTTTTATCATTTTGAGAATGGGATTTGATTTTCCTGCGATCACAACTATTTTATTTGACTTCTGGGCTTTGATCAGGTCTTGCAAACTGTCGATCCGATCGATTTGCACGGGTGTGGCCATCATTGAGTCGAGTGCACCCGAATAAACAATCGAAACTATTATTGAAGCGAAATACCAGAACCAAAAGAATATTCTTAGTTTAGGTGCGATATATATCGTTTGTCGCATAAAGATCTTGTAAATTAGCCAAAAGGTTTGACAATTCATCTTGTTTATTTTATAATTGAGAATGAAGACCAAAAATATGTTGATTGCAAGGAAAACCCAAAACAGCCGATCAAATGGTTTTATGAAATTCACGTCAGCTCTGAATTGTGGGACCGGACTCGTGAAGGTTATCGGGGCTGTCGTGTAGGGCATAGAATAGGTCACGACTTCAGCTCTTTCTGAGGTCATGTATATGTTAGAAATGGCCAGATCTGACTCCTGTAAGTGAAACATATTAGTACCGATTGGGAAGATATGAAGAGAATGCCTCACATTTTTGGTCAACTGTCCAAACATTCCATTCCAGGTATTGTTCGCTAATTTCACCCCAAAGTATACTTCAATCAAATCGTATGTAAAATTCAATTTATCGCTCAAACATTTAATAATTTGAGCGTCCATTCCATCGATTCGATCGCCCGATATTTGCATCATGGGTGGAACCTAACACCTTGACAAAATTAAAGTAATCAAGCTCAATAATTCTTATATTACATTGAAAATTAAGATTTTGAGTCGTTGACCAAACAAATTTAATATTGCTTACTCTATTACAAAAATAAGATTTGTAATCAAATGAATAACTACTGACTATCGATCACAAAATAATTAATTATATTTTATTCGAATTATTTATTATATTCTTATATTTGATTTTTTTCGGTGACATTAATATGTGAATAAAGTCTCACCAATTCTATCAACAATTTGATGCAAAATTACATTAATATAAAGTAGATTTCGAAATATGTATTTGAATTATTGATTATTCAAATGAATTTCTCGAAAAGTCATTTATTTTATATTTCCTTCAATGAGAGATTTAACTGAACATTATATTTGAAAAGAAAAAGGAAAGTAATAAAGAATCAGATAATAATTTCTTTTTCAATCTTTTCGAATTGAAAGAAAAACTCGTGTTTGCTATTAATACAATGGTAAATAACCACTACTTTAAACATCATTTTTCACTTTATTAGTCAATACGAAATGATTTTAGATCAGAATGTAATCAATTAGACATTCGATATGATAGTTGATATTATTAACTTGAACTTTTCATAATTTGCGACAAAATCGTGTATAAAATGACGAAATGCTATTTTTAATTCTCATCTTTTCGGGTTTAAGATTATTAAAAGTATTAATCAATTTAAGGAAATTCGATTCTAATATACAGATTATCAAACAAATAAAATTAAATGAGATTAATATTAAATAAATCGATTGGAAATGTTTTAAATTCAAATCAATATAATCTGTCATATCTTCGGTGTTTATCTGACGTTGTAGTCTGACGTTGAAGTAATCCATATCTTTGAAGAATACCTTGTAATAAAACTTTCGTCTCCAAATGTCAATCATTCCACCTTGCACAATTCGGGATATACTAATCAAATTAATAGAGACATAATTTTAAAGATGATATCATCGATAGTTTAGAATGGATCAGAAAAATATCATCATGATACTTTTAGATATTTTGGGATGCTATCAAAATCCCGAAAATTATTATTCCAACGTTTAAAATACCGAAATTATGAATTAGTTATCATTTCCATATTTCAGAGTGATTAATGATCAGAATATATTAATTTGTGAATATTATATAATTTAATACCTTTATTGACAACAATATAGGCTTTTGGAAAAAATTATTGATTAAAAAAACCAAAGTTATTCTGAATAAAAATGCTCTAAAATCAATAAATAAATATAGCAAGTATAAAAAAATATAG
>JAQGAJ010001376.1:0-10054 GCA_034689365.1 Liebstadia similis
GTCCTGAGCCCATGATTAATAATCTTTTATATATGGCATGAAATGATTTTTGCATTTTCGCTGCCTTTTTATGTCTGATTATTTCACCGAAGAAACCGAAGATAACTGTTTAGGAGTCGAACCAATCGATCAAAGGATATGTGTATTTGACTCTTGTATTCGAGAGGAATGTCTTCTCTCTCGCGAACATAGGTTTGTGTTTGCGTTCAAGACTTGCAGTCAGTGTTAGAGCTCTTTCAATAAGAATTTCGACGATTTTTTTATTTTCTCTTATTTTTCTGCCAAAAGAATGTATTCAAACCCTAAAACACATGTCTTTTGGATGTCTTCAACGACTAATCACTTCAAATAAGAGCACATTTTTTTATCCTCTCATCTAATTCTTCTGTTTTCGGGGAACACTTGTTGTGTGTAATGGTCTCCCGAAAGACATTTTAAGCCTATGACTGATTCGTTTGAGATTTATTTCTGTCTAAAGAAGTTTTAGGCGTTTTTGAAGGAGAGTTCATGTCATGGATGAAGAAAAAGTTGAATATCTAGTAGAAGAACATAAACCAATTGACTCTTGGCTTGACTTTGGCATTGGTTTCCGCCTCTTAATGAATAAAAATTGGTTTTAAGCAAAAATAATTGTAATTGATCTCAGATTTAGTTAACATTATTTAAATTCTTTTATTTCAGACTAATTCCTAAATTATTTCTTCAGGTTTTGTCAAACTTGAAGATCATTGCCATCGATGCCATCGTTTGTTTGTTAGAGAAGAGAAATTATCATCTCATCCAAGATTAACAACCTTTAGGATCTAATTTAGTTGAAGAGACACTTGTTTTGGGTATTAAGCGTTCAATTCTTCAATTGAACATTGATTTGCATTCACTGATTGATAAGGAAATCAAATGAATTCTTGAGATAAAAATATATTTAATTGAATTAATGGTCAAAAATAAAATAATTTATTCATAGATTGATTGAATTCGAAAAATATTTTTGATTTTTCTGGAATTCAAATCTGAATTTCTATTTAATTATAAGCAAAAAGTCAGTCATTTTTTGAGCAAAAATTCAGTGATTTTCTTCAGATAAGACACTGAAAGATATTCCTCGAGATATTAATCACTGGGTATTCAACACAACTTTCAAAACTTTGTATTTTAAGCTAAGGAATGGCCCGAAAATCATTAATTTTAATTAAGAACATATACTTTGCTATTCATGATCTGAATCATGAAAAATAAGACTAATCTGTGAGCGAATGGCAATACCTATCCTACGGAACGATCGGAGAGGTATCTGAAATGGAGGCCAAATCATTGTGATTATAGTGATTTGAGTCAATAATCTTTGAGGATTCATAGCATTCATTTGCTATGAATAATATCTTGATAAAAGTTGCGCGCATTCAATGATTATCATAAAACAGACCTCTAATTGAGAACTAATCTCGTCTTTAAATCAAATAACAAATGATATAATGACAAGAGTTTTGATCATTGATTCGGTAAAAGACTTTTTGGGAGAAGTTTTTTCATTGCATATAATCTGAGATATATTTCCGTTCAATAAAAGTTAAACTAATTTTAGTTTTTGATCTTCCCTTTCAAGAGGTCAGAGCCCAGCGTCAGTCCTATCGGTGCCGAACAAACCTCTTCGGCTCTCGGCTTCGGTTCTGGTCTTAAGAGCAGATGTTTTGATCAGAATTTAATGGTTGGCAATGAATCGCAGTTATTATGAATAATTCAGATCTTAGAGCCGAACCAAAAAAGTTTTAGTTTAGAAAACGTTAGTCCGATATATAAAAGACATAAAAGTTTTTATTTATTTTGCTCTTTACTCGAGCCTCAAATTGTTTTCGGTAACCAAGAGTGTTGTAAACAATTTATATCATCAGTTCTGTTCAATTTAATCAAGTTGCCAATACTAAACCCTCAATGGTTCTCTTGGTAATATCCAATTTGATATTCTTTCTCTATCATAGAGGGCTTACATTAAACTGATAACCGGGTTATCCCGAGGTCTGATATCTTGGTTATACTGAAGATATTTTGCGCTAATAGTCGAACAGCAAAAGAGAGGAAAAAATTACTTATTTTTACGACTTTTATTCGACACTAAATTTTTCGCTAAACTCTGTGTTCAATAGAATTAATCAGAATTACTGTTTCGGATGGTATTTGGAGTCAAAATAAGAAATTTATTTTTCGTTATCCAATTCTGATCTCCAAAAATGGTCCGAAAGTAAAATAGTTATCAATTTTTATATATTTATTGATCCGCGATATGAGCCCTGAATTAGCGAGAATTCAATTTCGGGTCTGAACTACACTATCAGTGAAATTACATTTTTCTCTTCCCTTTCAGACAATGGAACAGAACTGCAAAGGATATGAAAAAACAATTGAATTCAGTTATAAATTATTGCATAATCTCTTGCGATCGGCGGCTCTGAGGCTCTGAAAGTGAACTTATCGTTCAATTATATCGGAAATGTTTGTTCGACTAATAACTGAGCTCATGGTTAGGCCATAACTCAGTGCAGAGGCAACAGATCTACTCATTCGGCGACGGAATTCATTGAAACTGTTAGACCAGAGCTCGTAATGTAGTGTAAGTGCACAACACTGTCAGCCCTACGCCAGCCCTCACTCTTCAGTCCAATGGTGTGCTATTAGACAAACTATAAGCCATTCATTTAATTTATTTTTATATAAGATTTTCATTTAATTTGCTGATAGCGGGAGATATAGACTAATACAGAGACCCTTTTGACACTGTATTTACAATTTTGGTCCGGGAATTGACTCTAATGCCAGCGCTCCGGCACTCCGATGGGTCCCTCTCTTCTATGAGTGTTCCTCTGTTTGGCTTATATTAGCCGTTCGGCCCCTAATTCACCCGAGGATTAAGGCTGAAGAACAGCACGTCTGCGAAGAGCAGGGGATCGACAGAAAACATGTTTTGTCCAAATGGCAAATGGGTTAACGTTAGGGCTAATACATAGGGAGCGCACGGAATAACAGTTTGATGGTCTGCCCGACTATTGTCTAACCTTAGTATCAATTTAACGTCAATGTCAGATGAAATTCATTCAACGCTCGTATAGTTTTTGTGACCATTGTTACCATGGATTGAATGTTTGCAAAAATTGGACCCACAGTCGTAAAAAAGTCATACATTTAGCCGAATAGGCAGAGTCCGAGTCGTTGGCAATCATTTGGGAAAATACTGTTATCGTAAAGAATGTTTGGATCTAAACGTGAACTGCACTCAAGTGACCACGAGATCAATGGTATGACTGATCTCCAAGACTAATGAGGGGATGGATCTCATGCTTATTAATTTTAAGAATAAATTTTTCAACAAATTTTCGTATTAATTATGGCCAGCGATCACTGAAAGGCTAATTAATAATGAGATTTAGCTATTAATTAGCTCCGGAGTCACGACTTGTGTGTCCCCATCGCTCGATCGCTCCGGCAGTGGAATAGTTGAAGAATTGAGTGCAACGAAGAACAGAGAATATATTGAATTATTAGTTATATAAATATGAAATGTATTGAATAAACTGAAAGACTGTTTGTTAAGGAACTGGTAGTCTATAATGTGCTGAATAAGGCATTGGATTGGGTTTCGAGTGCTTTTCCACATCTTATTTGTCTATCGGTTTCGGGTCTTCAGAGTCTTCAGAGTCTCGATCGGAGTATATATTTAGTCGACATTTGTTTGAACGCAAAACTCGAGACTCTTTTCAATTGATTGAAACATTTTATTTGCATTTTTTGTTGTTTCGGTTTCGGCTTTGATTCATATTTCTCTTATGTCTCTTACGTTATGCCATAAATTATATTCCCTGAAGAAGAATATTCTGGCGTTTAGTCAAAGAAATTGAATTAAAGGATTACAAAGTCTAAATTGATTGGAAGAGTGAACTCTGTTTTTGAATTCCATTGAATTAGTCGAAGAAGTTTTGTCGGAGAGACTTATGCCGTAAAGACTTAGAGGCGAATAATGTTCTGACAGACAGAAGACTCTTCGGAAGAGTTAGCCGAAGAGATTGGAAACTCATTTGGAATGAGTAAAGAAGATTAAATTTGATTCTAATCTTACCAATAATAAGATTATAGAATAGGTTTTCTGTTTGGTGTCAAATGATTTACAATTTGTTATTTAACATTCATTTCCAAAAATATCTCCAGAAATATGAGAAACATTTCTCTGTTTGTAAAATGAGACCCAAAAGGAAGTGAATAGTGGTGTTCATCAGTGATAATGTGGGAAATTTTTAATTCTCTTCAAGTGGTTGTCAACAGACTATATGTAACCCATAGTTGTTTTGTTTTGATTGTTTTCGATACTTTATAATACAAACTAAGAGTACTTTTCTTTCTTAAAAGTCTAAGTAAATGATTAAAAGAGCAATGAATTTGAAACGATTGCTAAACACAAACGACTGTTCCTTTAATTTTGTTTCTAATTAAGCGTAACTTTTGATTAAATGAGGTGTGATTTGAAGGAAAAACAGAATTTGGTTCACAGAATCGGCACAATATATAAGGCAGTGAAACATTTCCAATGTTTGCATTGGGTTTTAGTGCAAACGATTGCAATTCCGCACAACCGGAGAGGAACGGGTGATGTTTGGCGAAGGGAGTGCTGACAAACTGCTGACCGAATCAATTGATTGCCAAAATTGACTGACAGTACGGCCTCTAATCAGTCTGTGTTTGACATTGGATTCGATGATTAAAAGTAAACTCAAATAAAACTGTTGATACAAAACTGACGATTGGTTTCTGTCCAAAGAATTATAACTTTTATTCTCTTCTAATTCCGAATACCAATGGCTTTATGTGTCACCAGTTTTGGCAGACTTTTCACGTATTTGTCTCCTTATTTGGTACGCTATGAACGCAAACCTTATTTAATACAATTACTAATAGAAGTGTGTTTTCAGTCCTTTACTACGAAAACTGTTTCATTAGTTTTATTTTTATACCTAATCTATAGAACTGTTTGTTCTGGACGTTAATCCGTTAGTTGTGTCCACTGAACCATTCAATTGTAGACCCTTTCCAACCAAACACTCCTTAATATCACAATAAATACAAACAACAAATCGTAAGAAAAACATCACATTTTGTGCTGAATTTGAAGAAATATTTTGCTTTTTGTCGAACATTAAAAGTTGAGTTGAGTGAAGACATAGAGGGATACAGAGGACTAATAGAGGGCCAGACATCTACAGCACAGACCAACTAAATTGAATTACTCGTGGATTTAGGTTTCTTTTGTTGCCTTTTGTTTAAAACAAGTGAAGAATCGCTAACTATTGTAGTGAACGGAAAAACATATTGAATAACATATGAAAAGAAATATTGGTTTTTGTTTATCGGTTAGCCGTTAGAGAGTTTGGGGACAGACATAACAGTTAAAGAATATATGCCTTTCTTCGTAAATAAATATGCTTTTTATTGAATCAATTGTGTGATGCACTGCATCGGGGGTTGGGATCAGAGCCCCCGACCATCAGATTCTGAGGTCAGTTCCCAAATGAATAGCCGAAGCCATTGACCATAAATTTTTTGATAGATTATATTAACGGAGAGAAGCACTCGATTCCCGAAATATTCCCGATATTAGTCTAATTCAATGCAATTGTGTTTCCCATCGAAACAAAATCGATCCCATTATGAGTGATGATTGGACTCCGAGTCTGACCTCGATATTAATGGATAAGCAAATCAGGAATCGGAATGCAATTAAGTGTTTGCGAGTTGTTTGCAGTTATTCTTATCGATTGGCACACAATATGTAGATTCTTATTCTCGACTATTCTGTTGGCAATTCTCTTAAACAAAAAATGGGTAATAAAACTGATTATTATTAGACTGATTGTTGGTTTCGATCGCCAAACAGATCATTAAACTTAGTTTCATAAGTAAAACACGAAACTAATGATTACTAGTGTTGTGCTGTTTGGGCGACACTTTCGATACGATTGTCAAAGCGATGGGTAATTCAATTTACATATAATCTGAATGAGGAATAAATTAATGCATTGAAAGTCAGTTTCAGTAAAAACTAATTTGTTATACAAAACACAAAACACATTCAAATAGAATTCAAATACTGAACTAAATGTCTGTTTTTGTGTCCGACCGTAAGGAGAGATGTTCTCTGGAGTAGGCCTTCCTCTCAACTCCAGAGCTGTTCGTCAGCTCCGTTGCAATGCATGAGTGGCTCATCAGTGGAAAAACGGTAACACAATTGACAATCAGTTTCTGGATGTAAGTCTGAAAACAGAAAAACCTACTCAATAGTGAATGTCAGACCTTCATGTCTATTGGCGAACGTGTGCTGAGCGCTGGCACTGCACACAAACACACACTTCTCTCCCCTATTGGAGTCGGACACGAATGGAATACCTAATGGACATCAATAAGAATAAAAGTGTAGGCAATGAATGCGAGCGCTCGGATCCAAAGCCAAGAGGAATGTCTCTCCGGCTCTGATATAATAAAAGTGATGTATATATGGTTAGTGAGAGGTGTAGAGCACCGGCACATAGGGTCAGACTTTGGGTTTGGGTATGAGTTTGGCTCTGGTGTTGGCGTTAACTGAAGATTATTATGAATTTTACTGTTTTTGTGGATTTATTTATATCTATCGCATGAAAAATAACATTTTTATTGACTCTTTTCAGTCATATTGAGTACAAAAATACATTTCGATCGTAAAAATTGTGTACTTTTTTGCTTCTCTCGAATGATATTACACTAAATTATGTTTTTATGTATAGTTTTTCGGCTCATTTCAGATATTAATCTAAATTGTCTTTTAATGTAAAGTAACTATAATTCTAATGTAAATTGTTTTCGGCTTTTATTTATTGAACGCAAACCAAAGACTACAATAAAGAGAGAATGCAATCAAAAACTTTTGACTCTAATCGACAAATGTTTACCTAAATTAACATTAATTAGAAAATTGTGTTAAAAATTTATCCCAAATTAACGGTTAATTAGCAGAATATGTCATATATTGCATATAAATTGGTCGGCAATCATATGCCGGCCCTCATAGGCCTCAGACATGAGCTGAATCTGAATTTTAGCGACACTTTGAATCTGATTATGAGTTCCATCGCTATCACTCTTTCCCTACTCTTCTTCTGTCGGAGAATAACTGTTAAGATAGACGTGAAGACAGGTCTGGAATTCGAGAACGGAATTTGAATTTTCAGTTCACACCAAAAACAGATAATTCACTTATCGAAAGTCGAATTAAGAGAATTTTGGAGATTAATATCGCGGATAATATTTAATTAAATGAATCGAATTGAACTATCGAAGTGATAAATTGTTAACTCGATGCAACTTCCTCACAGATAGTGCAATTGCAAATGGACATGGTTGATTCGTCTATACACCAAATGAAACACCTTATCCATCCAACCGTTCAATTTTATGTTCGTTCAACTTTATAATAAGTACATTAAGTAATGGTTTTGATGACCAGAATAACAATTTCAATTGGATTGACTACAAAACAATATGGGCTTACTTTCAATATAATCATGGGATTAACATTTGGTTTGGGTCAGCAAAAGAGACTCAACTGACAGATCAGAATAACTCAATCATATCCCAGAAATGAAAAGCAAGTTTGATATGAAAACCAATTTCATAGTTTTCAACCATTTATGTCGACTCCAGAGAGTCGTCCGCATCACTGACTTGTCATCAGTTTTGCGCTGAACTATAGTTTTCACATATTTTTACGCTATGTTTATATAAGTGTATATCGAAAAAGAAAAATATAAAATAATATATAATACTTTTGCCCTAAGAATTGAGAGAATGAACCAAAGACTAGATCGAAGACAACATCTGTTACTCTTCTGCTGACTGTCTTCGATGTACTTCTCTTTAGGTCTTCTTCTGATGATTAACTAAAAACTGATTCCTCGTTGACTTCAGAGCCGTTTTGAATATGACTCGAAAATTGTTTGACTGACTCTGAGATAGCTCTCAAGAAACGAATTCGCGTTGAAATCTCAAGTTTTCGTCCAATATTTTGATATTGAATGTCATTTAACTGTCATTTCATAGCATTTCTCTCTCTCTCTCTCTCTCTCTCTCCCCTGCTTATCATTCTATTCAAGGAATATTAAAATTTGCAAAAATGACAAATTTATAAGAAGAGGAATAAATAGGAGATTAAGATTGTCTTAAAATTGTCAGTTAATTAAAGATTTGTATATAAACTCTGGATATTCGATATTAGATGTCAATCACAGTTACCGAGAGATTGGAATTTAGTATCGAAATATTATTAGAATTTTATTCGATACACAAAAGCAAAATTGGAGTTTGAAAAGTCTAATTCAAACCCTCAAACGTTAATAAATGTCAATAAAATTTTGGTTTCTTTTGATCTCAATTCGTAGCACAGAATCGGAGATCGAAAATAAAATTCCAATTCTTTTGAGAGAAAAATATTATTTGAGAATCAAATTTGATTAGAATTTTTTGTTCACTTCCTTAACTTCTGGGCATTAAAAACGAATGAAAACTTTTTCAAATTCAATATAAACATGGTTGAAATGTCAGGGATAACCAAAACAACTCTTATATCACGGTGAATACCACCTAATCTTAAACATTATCTCGAATTTTACCTCGAATTCATTATCAACTGATCACTCATTTGAAGACTATATCCATAATCACTAAATGATCGTCACTCTTATAAAATTCGAGTCCACACAACTCCGATCCCACCCTTTGGTAATCCCTGACAAAGGAAATAAACCCAAATGAAAAAACTTTCGTCTCAATTGTTGTCAATAAAAGTTAGACTAAGAATAATTCGGCAAAAGTTTGTCCTAAAATGTCTTTCGCCGACAGAAGCCTTCGGGAGCCATACGTTTGCATTAGAAATAATAATAATAATAAAAATAAAAAGAGTAAAACGACTGCCACTAAGAAAAAGTTGGTCTCATGTTTGGCAAAGGAGACGAAGAATAGATTCCTCTATTGGTTGCGACAGTTCTTAGCCTTTGAGGAGAAATATGTAATTTTCAAACCTTTCCTTTCCTTAGTTCAGACATTCTTCGGGCCATAACTGTGCCATAAGAATGGTATAGATTCTGCTTCTTCTCTATGATAATCACCCGAAGGCAGAGCAGAGCCACCGAAGCGTTGGCACGAATGCCAAATACATGGCTGACACGAGTTGTGAGGGAAGAGTAGATTAACGGTGGAATCAATTCTTAACTTTTCTATTTCCACATTAGCCAAGGGATGAAAGTGAAGTGCAATTTGTGTGCAAAGAATACTAAATAATCGCCTGAATTGAGGTAACATTTAGTCTGACGTGTTGTGAGAGCACAGGAATAGTAATAATGGAGTAATTGTATTGGAATTGAATTCACTTCGGCATAAATTCTGACAAAAAAGACTTTATTAGCCTTTTGTCTCTCATGTTATTACAAAATGTGGGCTAATCTAATCAATTTAGACAATTGATCATGTTCCTTTTGAGCATTGGGAGAGTGCTCTCGGCTATATTGACCGGATTTCGGGACCAATATTCTCTTCAATTCCGTTTTAGTGCACTTTACGTCTAAATTTGATAAACGAAGACATTTTATGGATAAGAAATCCGATATTCTTTACTTGTATTTGAATGTCTCGAAATCCAAATACAGAACATTCTTTGAGTCACTCTTTGTGTGTCTGAATATTCTCGAGAAATACTTCATTGAATCCAATGATCGAATTGATTAGAAGTTTATTCTATTGATTGAGTAAACAGTCGTTTCGTTTTACTCGATATCAATCGCACAGAATATTATCGATTGAATAGGAATTGTGTGAAGAGTTTTGAAGATTTTATTTATTGATTCAATTTTAGAGTGAATTCCGAGTCTAATATCCAAATGCTTATCGATTGGCAATCATTTGCAGTCGAGTTAAGTCTGTGTTGAGTGTAAAGAGTATTATAGACTTTAGGAAATTGAAGTCCTTTTCCGAAACGAATTATTACTTATAT
>JAQGAJ010001377.1:0-10051 GCA_034689365.1 Liebstadia similis
TTGAGTTTTGTGTGAATTGTCTCTGACTTTGAAGACATGGATCTCAAGAAGTCTTCACTCGTTGTCAACGATTTGTTTGAAGAGTTGAACGAAGAAAACAAAAGACTATCAAAGGAGTTATTATTTGCCGAAAAATATCTCAAAGTTTTGACTGATTTTAAGTCTTTTATTGATTTAGTTTCGGAAAAATTAAAACCGAATTTAGATTCAAATGAATTACAAAAATATAATAATTTGATTAAAAGTATTGAAAATGTTTGGAAAGAAAGAGGTATTTATTTGAAGAGATTAGAAGAAAATGATTGCATAGAAGAGAATCAATTGAATGGCGAAGAAGTGATCGACAACTCGTCTGATGAAGACCTCGATGTTTATCAACCGCTTAAGACATCGACAGTCGAGGGACTGATGACTACCGAGAATACCGATAACCTCAAGGAAGTGATTAACAACGAAGAGGTTCACAAAAACCAAATGCCATCAGATCTTCAGAATGAGAGACAAATGTCTGAACCGATAAATACTTCTGAACGGGAATTGTTTTGTCTTTTGTGTCCGTTTCAGACATATTCGAGACGTTGTCTTCAAAAGCATCAGTTGATTCACTCGAAGAGGGATTGGGATGAAAATGATGACAAAGAAGAAGATCTATCAAATGGCAAAGTGGTTGACATCTCGTCTGATGAAGACCTCGTTGTTAATCAACCGCTTAAGACATCGACAGTCGAAGGACTGATGACTAACGAAAATACCGATAAACCGATGAATCAATGCTCCGGATATCGGATCCAAACCTACAGAAGAGATGAACTGAAATTCATTTGTCGATACCCTGGATGTCAATATGAAACCTACAAAAGAGATGATATTATAAAGCATTTTGCGATTCATTCAAAGAAGTTGTTTGTCTGTAATCTATATCCTAAGTGTGAGTACAAGACATACAAAGAACATGATATGAAGACACATATGAAAGGACACGGAATTGAGGACAAGAAGTGTAAATCTATTGAACAGTCATTTGTTTGCGATCGTTGTCTCCAAAAGTTTTCAACCCATCCCTTACTCTTGAAACACATCCAAAGACAACATCAAAAGAAGATTATTCGACCGATTAAGACATCGATAGTTGAAAGTAAGAAAAGTATCCCAAATACTGATAATTCTTCTCCAAAATACTTCTGTCGATACCCCGGATGTCAATACGAAACCTACAAAAAAGATGATATTCTGAACCATTATTTGATTCACTCGAAGAAGTTATTCGTTTGTCTCGAGTGTAAGCACAAGACATACGAAGAATCGGATTTGAAGTTACATTTGGATAGACATGAGTTGAATGAGGAAAAGAAGACTATTTCTACGGAACAGCTGTTTGTTTGTCAACATTGCGGTAAATGGTTTCAAACCCGTCCCCTATTCTTAGGACACTTTCAGAGCGAACACTCAAACAAAACGACTGATGTCTTCATTTATGAATACACGTGCGATATCGGGAACTGTCGTCAAGTGTTTACCTCAATGTCCAGCTATTTGTCTCATCTCTCGTCTCAACACTCTATCCATAAGCCATACGTTTGCGATCATCCGGACTGTGAATATCGAGCCCGAGATAAAAGTACTTTAGAAAAGCATAGAAACAATCACAACAAACCCGTTGAAGACCTGAAGAGGAAGTTCTTCGGCGACTTAGAAAAGAAGTCTAACTCTATTTCTACGGAACAGTCATTTGTTTGCGATCGTTGTTCCGAAGGTTTTCCAACACATCCACTATTGTTAGTACACGTCCTAAGACAACATCCAAAGAACAAACCGATTGCAGTCCGGAAGAATGAATACTCCTGTAAAGTTGAGGGCTGTCAACAGGAGTTTACCTCCCAGAACACCTATTATTCTCATCTCAAGTCTGAACATTCAATCGATATGTTTGCCGCCGATAAGCCGTTCCCTTGTGATCATCCGGGCTGTGAGTATAGGGCCAAAGGAAAAAAAGCTTTGGATATTCACAAAAGGACTCACAACAAACTGACTGAAGCCCTGAAGAATCGATACTCTTGTAAAGTCGAGGGCTGTCATCAGAAGTTCACATCAAAGATAACCTATTATTCTCATCTCAAGTCTGAGCACTCCATCGATAAATTTGCAACCGAAAGGCCATACCCTTGCGATCACAGGGGCTGTGAGTATAGAGCGAAAGACAAATACACTTTAGATACTCACAAAAAGATTCACAACAAACCCATCGATGAACTGAAGAATAAGTTCTTCTGTTTTGTCGATGACTGTCGTCTCTTGTTTACCACTAATAAGTTATTTCGTTCTCATCTCTTGTCTGAACATTCAATCGATAAGCCATACATTTGTGATCATCCGGACTGTGATTATAGTGCAAAAGAAAAGAAATGTCTAAACTATCACAAGTTATGTCACACCAAACCAGAAGAGCGACCCTTTCCGTGCACTGTCGAGGGATGTGACCGAAGATTTCCGAGAGAGTCGGTCCTAAGGATCCATTTGAAGAAAACACATTCCGAGCCAACCATTGCCTGCACTCAAGAAGGATGTGATAAGAAGTTCAGACATCACGAGAATCTGAAGAAACACTTGATTTCTTTCCACTTGGAAAGAGACAAATACCGGTGCGAATGGCCCGGATGTGAATTCACAACGGCCTGGAATAGTAGTCTTAAAGCACATTATTCAATTCACACCGAAGATCGTAATGTCAAGTGTGATGTCTTGGGATGTGATAAATGGTTTAAGGATAAGCCAACTCTTAAGTCCCACAAGAGATGTGTCCATAAAATGGGTGAACAGTTGTGCTGTCATTGGCCGGGATGTGATTACACCACTTATAACAGAGAGCTTTTACGTAGACATGGATTCAATCACACAACTGGTGGAGAGTATGCCTGTTCGTGGCCGGAGTGCGACAAAAGAGTCACCACAAAGAAGACACTCGAAGAGCACATAAATGGCATCCATAAGCGCATTAAACCTCATCCCTGTCCAGTCAGTGGATGTCCGTATCGGACGGCCGTTAAGGGAAATATTAGACAACATATGAGAACCCACCGGAAGAAGTGATTCTAGTTTTACCTTTTTTACGAAATGAAGTTTAAATCTAATATAATTAATACAAAACTTAATGACTTCACTAATTCTGAATTAAGTTAATCCTTTCCTAATCTAAATTAAATTTATTTCGTTAATTAATTCCTTGAGTTTTTCAAAGTTCACGAAATTATTTGCTTATGATTTGAGAAAAGAGACGATCGTTTGGTTCGAACCCGAAAGACATCGGATTTATATTCAGCTCAAGAATAATCAGACAAAGTCTGTGGGAATCAAAGGAAAGCCCAATAGTCTGGCACTCGATTACATACATTCACACATCTATTGGAATTTTCTAAAACAACATTCACCAATACAATTACAAAAATACTTTCTCATCGACTTGAGAGCCAATACAATACCTGACTTACCATTAATATCACGATTATATTGTTTGATCGATGGCTTGAGTGAAAAGATGAGACAATTGAAATGATCATGATAGATTAGATGATAGATTATGCGTTTTATTGATAATTCGATAATTTAAGTTGTCAAGGTAAGTTGAGATAAAGACAACCGTAATTGTCGATACTCTAGTGCCACGTTAACTGTTAAATAAATGAGAAAGATAAATTAAGAAGACAATTTGATAAATTGAAATTGCACAGTGTACAAGCACAATTGAATTCCATCTAATTAGCATGATTAAAAGTTCAATACATTGATTATAGAGAAAATAAACTCATGGTCTGTACTGCACGTGTGCTCACACAGCAGTCACTAAACACGTGCGCTTAGACTTCGAACTGAAGAGCGGTGTCTGTCCTCTGGAAGCGGTCTTCTCATTGTTGGAGACATTAATCTTGTTCTTCGCCAAGACGTCCAACTTATGACTGACCTTATGGTCCGACTTATGGTGTTTTGAGTGATAATTGCCGTTATTCTTGTCGGCCGTCCTCTGATTCGAATGGCGTTTCTCAACAAAGTTGTTGTTATAGCGGTCGGAGTCGGGGCTAACGTCCATAGTGTCCGCCTCTTTGTCCGTTTGAGGCAACTTCTCGTAGGTTGAGCTGCGGGTCAGTCCCGACGGGTCTGATTGCTTCTGATCGGCTTTTGTTGACTTCCCAAACGACCTGAGCGGAGGACAGACAACAATTAGTTGACATCAAGGGTTGTTTCGATCGCTTTGAGGCATACCTTCGAGCGCTTATCGATCGGCTTAAGTCCGACTCCTTTGACGTTTGTTTTTGGCTCTTCTCAGACGAAGAGCTTTTGCTTCTCTTCCAAAGCGATGCGATCCTCGACTGGACCTCAAGTTTGCGCGAGAATGAAGCACACGATGGGGTCATACCATTGGACGAGTTTGAGGAAAGGGAGGCATTACTCGACCGCAAGTTATTAGAGGACAGGGAAGACGACAGCTTTGATCTGAAGTTAGACAGCAGTGACCGGTCCTTCGATTTGACACAAATGTCTGGCATATCCTCCGACCGATAGGACTGATTCACTTCGGGGCAAATGCTGGGGATTGGCGTTTGAGTGCTGTCCACCGGAATATCGATATTGTATTGTTTTCGGCGAGTATTAGAGGACACGTGTCTGAGTCCATGCCTTTGTTCGCGAGTGGGTGTCGACACGTCTTCGTCGAAGTGGGTGTCAACAGATCGCGATCGGTTGGCCCTCAGGGCCGAAGTGCGGGTCTGTTTAGCTGTGTATTTGTTTCTGACCGACGGTATGGGCGGACGACTCAATGAGAACTGAGTGGTCATTATATTAATGTCTTGATTGTGGTGTTTGTTCTGAAGGACAAACAAATGAATACCGAGTTGTGATAGACATCGACTTTGACTTACTTTTCTGATCACTGGTCTGACCAGACGTGACCGACGGGGAGAGTGGACATTATAAGTGCCTCTCGAGTCGAGCTCAGACTCATCGGAGACCACAGATGAGTGATCATCGATCAGATGCTCTTCTGAGCCAATCGGCGAAATCCTGGGTCCGCTCAGAAGTAGTTCTCTCTCACGTCTAATGATTCGGTTCTCTTCATCGAAGTCTGAATAGACGTCCGCGCAAATGGTCGGCGACTCCAACGGCAAAGCGGTCTCAAGAGCTAAATCCAAATCGATTGCAATGTCATTAACATCTGTGTCGTCATTTGGTAAGTCGTCCGACAGTTCAGAGTCGGATAATTCAATCGGTTTCGACCACATCTCTGAAGAACAAATGGAATAAGCATTTGATTGACAATCGATTCAATTGCTTACTCTTTTGGACACTCTTTGTCTTATCGTACGACCGGAAGATCCTATCGATTGTATCGGTATCGGAGTTGTCGGCCGAATAAGTCAAAGATTGGATCCGTTGGACACAATCGGAGGCCATTTGTGCGATCCTCTCGTTAGTGACCTCCGAATCGAAAGCGATGTCCGATATGTCTGATGTAATGCTGGCACAGCTCTGACTCATTGATATCTCGTCCATAATCGATGGCGGCTTCACGTTATCGATCAGCACCTCATCCGACGGCCGGGCAGTCGGTGCCACCGGTCTGTACGAAAAGGATTCGGTACTCGAGAACATGGCGTTATCCATAAGAGACGGCGGTTTTACTAAATCCAAGTCTGACACACAACTGGAGTCAGTCATCACTGAAGAGACCATTGGGTTGTCGGTGGATCTCTTTTGCTGACCTGAAGTGAAGACCAGATTGGAATAGATGGCGTTCGAGTGGTTGGCCTTCCCTTTGTGGCAAATGGTATACGTGTCCGGATCATCCAATTCGTCCAAATCAGTGATCTTCATCTTGAGCTTCATTTTGGAGGTTCGGGGCATCGCTTTGGGTATCTTCGAGTTCAATGAATTCTTTGTCTGATTCATACCTCGATTGATGATCTCATTGAGTAGGTTCTGATCCTCCATCTGATCATCAGATTTGATACTAAGAGAGCTGAGCGACGAATGACAACGAGTCAGTTCGATAGGTGTGTCCTCAACGAAGAACCTTCTGGTTTGGTCGGGATTTATGTCTTTTCTATCGCACTCATTGTTAAGAGCGCCTGGCGATGGGTTGGGAGTGGTTTTTGGAGTCTTCGGCGAACTCTTAGTTTTGGTCGACTTCTTATTACTATATGAACTCATTCCCGAAGCGATACACTTCTTCAGTATCTCTTCGTCATCGCTCTCATCCGAACGGTTCTCACTTTCGTTGATCGATATATCGCGAGTATTGCCATTCACTGCGTGATAGCAGTCGTGAGGACAGGTAATTGAGAGCAAGTACTTTACCTTTGCTTGAGATCGAGAGGTCGGCCAAAGAGTTAACTCCAGTCCTATCACTAAAAACTTTAAAAGAATCGCTTCCCCGTTGTGAGGACTGGCCGTCGGGCGCCGATCTGGCCATAGGAGGTCCGGCAGACACAAGAGAGCTCTTCCTTGGCTGAGGCAGTGCTATCGGTTTGGGTGAACTCGAATTGAAGTCAGACTTGATATCAGTTCTCTTGAGAGAACTGTAAGAAATCAATTTCTCATTCGACTTATTCATCCCTGGATTAGATCAAAGGTTAGGATTGAATGTCTTGAGTGGTCATCGCATACCTGAGGAGATACAGGCGGCCAAAAGTGCGTCTTCGGCCTCGTCTTCGCTCGAAGTGCTCATCAAATCAGTGTTGATGTCATTCACATCGAGGGTTTCACACATTTCCTCATTATTATTATTATTATTACTTTCATTGATTTCAACGCTTTCTACTTCTTTGGTCTCAATCTCTTCAATCAAAGATTTTTCGTCCAAAGAACTCAAACTTGTTGACAATGAGAAGACGGCCGGAGTGTCTTCGGTGGCGAAAGTGATTGGTCTGTCTTCGAACACATTATCTCTCGGACTCAACATTTTCTCGATTTGATGGCACTTATCATCACTTATCACATCTGGTTTTGCGGTCATCTCTTCAATAGGGTTATCAGGTTTGGCACAATTGGAGATCAGTGGTGGAGACCGAGGGCGGGGACTATCGAGTGGACTGTCGGGCAGATCGCTGGGAGAGACGGCTTCCGATTGATGGCGACTATAGAGGAAATGTTTAGATTCCGATGGCTTAACATATGCTTCAGACCTGAATTCGCTGACCACAGACTGACCAGAACTCGGATAGACATCTAACTTAAACTCGCAGTCACTCAACGATCCCAAAGAACTACTTCTTGAGTACATAAGAGGCGTCTCTTCGCAGGTATTGTTGCAATCAGTGGCTGACTTAGTGGTTGTGTTATCGTTGGACTCTTCTTGAGCTGTCTTTTCGATCACATCCTTGTTCTTAATATTCCTCAGATTCGGTTTCGGCGGAAGAATAGGTTTCTTAAAGGAGACCTTCTTCTCATCGACGACCTGACTCTTGTCTTTTGTCTGCTGGCAATCGGTCTCAATGTTGGCCATCGAAGGCTTCTTCTCGTCAATGGATGTGAGCGCCGGTTCTCTCAGATCGGTTAGGGATGAGACCAAACTGTATGTCAGAGGCGTTCCTTCAGTCATATACAGCTTAACCGAGTCTTCATTGCCAACCACTTCGGGTTTGTCGAGTGGGAAGTCATCGATCGGTCGTTCCTGATATCGACGACTGTAATCAGTGGGTCCGGGATCTGATAGATCCTCATCGATGACTCGGCTAACAAACGGAGGACTCTTCAGGGATGGGTTCGATATATTGTGCTTTTGTTTGGATTCACCGCAATATCTGAACCGAAAACCGATTCAATTAGTGGTCAAGAGTTTGATTCAACTGTCACTCACCCATCGAAGTCATGACTGACCTCCCGATCGGTCTCTTCACCAGTGAAGAGGTTTGAGTACATCGGAGGGACAGTAGAGGAGCCGAAGAGGTACAGAGCGGACATGTTTTGGTTGGTTGGCCTGAGTTTGGTGACGGGCTCGGAGTGAGTCGACCCAATGCTGTCGTGACTGTTAGATCGGGAGACCTGATGCGGGTCGGGCTGACCACTGAAGCTCATATACATACGGCCCGGCAGGTAATGGTTAGATCTGCCCATCGATGAGCTCCGACGGGCGTAAGACTCTATCGGACTCTCGATCGGGTCATAGCTGTCCGATAGTGTGCTTTGGATGTCGTCCTTCAGTGCCTTTAGCTTTCGGGCCTGAAGTGATGGTATGGCACAGGAGCTGCTCTCCGGTGACCTCAACTCTATATGACTCGGCTTTACGGGTGATAAGAGAAGATTCTTGAGAGTACTCGAGGCGGCCATCGATATCATCTCGTGTCGGGACTGAGTCAGTGTCCTCAGCATCGGAACGGCTCCCGAATCCCAGAGAATCTTCTGATACTTATGACAACCGGCGGACAGATTGGACAAAATGAAACACGAATTTATCACTTCTGTCATCGACGGTGACTTCAGTTGTCCTAACAGTATGGCTATAGTGTTGTGCTTACGAAGAATCTCGCGGTACTCTTCGCTGAGGGTCAGGTGTGAGGCCATATCGGGTGCGGGTCTGAGCCCGTTATCGGCCATCTCTGGGCTCACAATGGGCTCACTCTTAGAGCTCAGACTCTGAGCTCAGTCTCTGTTGTTGTGATCATTGATTGCTTAGCTCTGAGACTGACATCTGTTGAGTCCTTTCAAAGATATTTCAATCAATAAATTCAAATCTAATTCAAATACCGATTGTATTATAAATTATTTTACTTTATTTCAATAAAATATATTTCAATAAATTTTATGTGAATTTACAGATTTTTGAGATTATATAAACATCTCCTAAAAAATAGCAAGTAATTTAGTGAATGGAATCAAATCATAATGTGCATGATAAGTTGTTAAAAAATTCTAATTAAGTTTGAAAATCAGTCACTTATTGGTTATTTAATGGTTTGAAAGGAATTGAGTTTATGTTCTTATGGATAGCATCGATGTGTTGTTTAAGACTTTGCTTAGACTTCACTCGGTTTCTGTTCGCGTTTCCGATGTCTATACAAATGTCTCTTCAAATGAATCTTTTTGTATGTCTTGTACTCACAGTTGGGATAACTGCAGACAATACTCTTAGAGTGACTCCTCTGATGAGTTCGAAAAGAAGTCCTTTCGTGAGTCTGGAACTGACATCCGGGGTATCGACAGATCAGTTCGGGATTATTAGGGATTTATGGCTCGAAAAGAGTCCTTCAATTGATTTCTTTTAAGCGATTTTCTTGATTTCGCGTTTCCGATGACTATTCATACGTCTCTTCAAAGTATTTCTTTTTGTATGTCTTGTATTCACACTTCGGATAACTACAGACAAATCTCTTCTCCGAGTGAATCGACCGATTTTTTCTAAGATTATTTCTTTTGTTGGTTTCGTATTTACATTCGGGATAACGACAAAAGTGTTTCCGATTATCTGTGTTTTCGGTTCCTTTACTTCTCTTTACTGTCAATGTCTTTACATTTGAAGTAAAGTTTTCTGAAATGGACTCAAACTTCGAGTCATTAACTGTTCTTTGATTTGATTCTTCAGTGATCTTATCGTTTGTGATATTATCTTCAGTTTTAATCATTTGATTGACATTAAGGTCTTCATCAAAGGGAAGGATATGTTCGTCAGTTGTGTTAAAATCGTTTGTTTGAATGTTTTGTACTTTTTGTTTGTGTTTATTCATTTCATTTGATTTCTTTCCCGATTTCCGATGGCTTTTCATATGTTGTTCCAAATTAGACTTTCGGTAAGTCTTGTATTCACAGTCGGGATGACTGCAGACATACTTCTTCTCCGAGTGAACCAACCGATGGCCCCGAAAAGTACTTCTATTATAGGTGTGGAACTGACATCCGGGGTATCGACAGATTAGTCTAGAATTAACGACATTTTTGTTACTTTTCCTTCTCTTGACTGACAATGTCTTAATGTCTTCATCGCAAGGAATCGGTTCTTCAATTGATTTCTCTCCGGGTTTCCGATGAGTTTTCATATGAATCTTCAAATTATACTTTCGGTAACTCT
>JAQGAJ010001378.1:0-10049 GCA_034689365.1 Liebstadia similis
TTCACTTTTTTTCGATGACTTTTCCCAAACAATAAATTAATTTCCGTTAATCGAAGACTTGTTTCCGATCAGAAGCGTGTGTTGCGATCCGGCGGCCACTCTCACAAATCGCGTGTCGTCGGCCAACACTCCGCGAAGTCTCGTCGGCACAAACAGGTCTGAGAACTCTCCGGCGCCGATATGAAGTGACCCCTGACCCCATGTCATCAGATGACCCGACTCTGTGATGGCAAGTGAACAAAACTCTCCGCAAGCGATGAAAACTACTTTCTGGCCTTCGAAGGCCTCTTTTGGGATCTGTTGCGGGCTTTCGGGGGCCGAATCGCATCTGAATCCCAGTTTACCGTAATTATTGCATCCGCACGCGAACACATTGCCGTCGGCATCGAGTGCGAGCACGTGGTGCTGACCGTTCGCGATCTGAATCACATTTTTAGGCATTTTCTCGGATTTCTTGGGCTCTAATTCGATGATAAGGTTTAGAGTGGTTTGAGACTCATTAGGGTCTTCGTTGGCCACTCGGACTACGGACTCGCTTTTGAAGCCCAACTGATTGTAGTTATTGAGTCCCCAACAGAAGACATCACCCGAATTGGTTTTCGCATAAGACGACCAGTGATTTGCCCAAACCTTTTCGATGACTACACCTTCGCCGAAGTTTACTTTTTGTGGTTCGAGAAACAAGTTTCGGTTACTGGCGATGGTCTGCAATTGATCGGCTTTAATCCGTCCCAATTGGCCTTTAGATCCCTCACCAAAGCTCAATACATCGCCGTCTTCGGTGAGCAGAAGGATGTGATGACAACCGGAGGCGATGTCCACGACTTTGGGCTCCAAATCGAGTCGTTTTGGGAGTTGTGTTGCGTTGAAATCATCGCTGAACTCGTTTTTGTCCGTTTCGGTGAAAAGTCCTAATTTCTTTGATTCGTCTCTGAAATCGAGATTTGATTATAACTCAAATAACAATTGAATGGATCTCTTACTTGAAGTTTCCCCACACGTAGACCGAGCCCTCTCGGCTTAGGACACAGGTATGCATATCCCCGGCAGTCATCTTCACCACTTCAGGCAGTCCGAGAACAGGTCTCGGTGTTGTTGCCGCGCGCTCTTCGGACTCATCGATATCCACACTGTCATCGGTCTCATCAGATCCGGTCTGAGTGTCTCTTCCGAGGGCTGAGTCGTCATTACAGCCGAAAGTAATGACTCTTCCCTCGAAAGTCAAAGCACAAGAATGAATGGCTCCGCAGACGACAGACACGATGTTGTCGAGTGGCTGTCCGTCGTCGTCGGTTACGAATGCCGGCTCATTCTTCTTCAGCTTTGTTTCGTTAAACTTTTTCATTCGCGGACCCAATTCGCCGGCAATTTCTTCGCCGAAAGAATACAAATGACCACAAATCTGTGGAATCGTTGGAACAGAGAATCGACTGACTCTTAGTCTTTTGATCGGTTCGTAAGTCGACTTCGAAGCTTCTTCGGTGCTCTCTTCAGCTTTTCGTTTGGACGGAACAACTTCTTTGTCTTTCGATACCATTTCAATGTCCTCTTTATCATTGACTTTTTCTTGTACTGATTCCACTTCCATAGGCTTTTCTTCGGCCAAAGTTTGAATTCCTTCAGATTTATCTTCAGTTTCATCTTCTTTGGGACTTTCGTTAACTTCTATCGGTATTTCTTTCACTTCCTTCTTATCTTCCATTTTATCTTCTTCTTTATCAACGACTTTATCTTCATTTTTATCTTCAATTGTCTCCATTTTATTTTCAACTCTATCTTCAGTTTGGTTTTCATTCTTTTCCACACTTTTCTTGTCCTTCGCGTCCTTTTCTTCCACTTCTTTCAAATTTTTGTCTGCAATTTCATCGGTTTTGGTCTTTGTTGTCATTTGTCTTTTCCCTCTTCTGACCGGTTTCGGCTCCACTTTCGGCTCGACTTCTGGTTCCTCTTTAGTCTCATCTCTTCGCGAACTTCTTGTTCTTCGCGTTGGACTGCTTTCCGGCTCTTTTGAAATCGGTTTCTTCTCTTTTTCGGGACTTTTAAGTAAAGTTTTCTTACTTTTAGTATCTTTTGATTTAGCGTTTTTCGGAACTGAATCTGATTTTGGTTCCGGTTCTTTTACTTCTTCAGCCGCTTTAGCTTTTTCTTCGGGTTTGCTTCGCGCTCTGGTCTTCTTCTGGACCTCTTTGTCAACGATTTCTTCGGGAATCGGCTTGGCTTTGGTCGCTCTTTGACTCCTTGTCGAGGCTTTGGGTTCAGTTTGCGGGACCGGCTTAACCGGCGATGTTTTGACCGCGGCTTTGCTGGCCTTAGTGGCACTCTTGGCCTTGGGTTGGGCCGCGGGTTCGGCCTTAAGGCCAGTGGCATACGAGACACCGCTTCGGGTTTTCATGTTATGGCAGACAATGATTACAAACAATTACACGTGATTTGTGACAACACTGAGACTGATCTTCACATAAATGACGTCAAAAAATGATTTGAATTTTGTTTGAATTAATTTAAATTAAATTAAATGAGAATTAAATTAAACAAAAAATACAATTTATGACTAAAATAGTTATATAAATAGACTTTTGGTTGACTTTAGAGTTACGCCAATCGGTGACACTTTTCGTAATGAAATTTCATCGTTTGTTTGGTTTGAAATCTGTTTTCAAATTAAAGTTAACGACAATTCAAATCGGATTCGGGACTCACTTCCGGTCACAGCCGACACTTTCACATTGGAATGGTTTTTCTCCCGAATGTTTCAACATATGAGTCTTAAGTAAAACAAAATCGGATCAATTGAAAGGGATTACCAAAGATGGCAACCTTTAGATGGTTGTGCTGTCGGAAACTCCACTCACAGGAAGGCCACTGGCATTTGTACGGCTTTTCTCCGGTGTGTCTCATCTTATGGATCTTCAGCTTATTGTGCGAACTATTGCCGTAATAATTAGAAAGTGAGCTCTGGTTTGATTGAATACCTGAACGTCGAGTCACATCCGGGCCAATCGCACCTCAGTTTTCCCTCTGAAAGCAAGTTTCTAAACACCTTTGAAACCGATTTACTTTGATTACCTGCGCGATGGACTTCACAGATATGGATATCTGAAGAAGAATTAGTGGTTATTAGACTATTTGGGAGATATTGTTGAGATCACCTAATTGTTGCTTTCGTTTGAAGGCAGCCTCACATCCGGGCCAATCGCATCTGCAATCAGTGAATCTCATCACACAATCAAGAGATGGTATCTCAATGGCAAACCTGAAGCGCTTTTCGTCGATGTGAACGATCTGTCGAAGAATTTAAATCAAATTCGAGCCAAACATTCAAGTCTTGGCTCACCTGATGATCTTTGAGGTTGCGTTTGACAGCGAATTGTTGCGGACATCCCGGCCACACACAGGGGAACGGCTTATTGCCATTGTGTGCGTTCTGAAAGTGGTCGTTGAGCTCATTGCTGCTGACGAACGCTTCCTCGCAGTTGTCGTGAAGACACTTGAAGATGTTGGGGTCGACATGAGTGTCGTGGTGTTTCTTGAGGTAACATCTGCTCGAGAAGCTCTTGTTACATCCCGGCCAATCACATGAGTACGCCTTCTGACCCGTATGTCTGCGCGAGAGACCAAACCATTAGAGTGAAGAATATTTGAGAGAATATTTACCTCCAATTGTGGTTCTCGAGGTCCTCGCGATCCCTTCGAACGGATAGTTAGTGTTCGTGTCCTTTGAGTCCTTTAAATACCTGAACATAGCGTCACATCCGGGCCATTGACAGCGCAACCGTTTGGTCCGACTTAAGAAGATTTCTTTGCCGTCGAGGGTCACGATTTTGCCCTTATCTCTGGCCAAAAGACTCCTTTTTCTTTGGATTAGTTTCTTCTTTGGTTTGGTTAACGACTTGAAGTTTTTGGTCACCAAATAGGTATTTGAGCTATTCTTCGGCGGTCGACCCCTTCTCTTGCGCTTCACATCTTGATTCTCAATCATAGCATCACTGGAACCGATTTCTTCACCTCTGAACCCATCTATGACTCGATTTATAACATCGTTGGCGTTGAGATCGTCGAAGTCCGAGAAGATATGATTTGTGTCACAATCGTTGAGCAAAACATTCAATTTGTTTGAAATTAAATCCCAATTTATCTGACATTTACAGTCATTGACCATCGATTGGCTCAAAACTAACACAACTTTCTTCAGTTTCTCTATTTCGCTCCTCAGAAGACAGTTATCGGTCTTCAGCGCTTCCAAATGGTCGGCCGACCGCTCCATCGACTGGTCAGTGGTCAGCGAAGAGGTCTTCGGTCAGGTCTTGAGAGGCATTAAAGCACGAAAAGTGAGTTTTGTTGACAAACAATAGGGTTTTGTCTGCTCTCAGATCTCGGGGACCGTTCTCTCAGTGAGAATCACATTAATCGGTCGGAAGTCAGTTCCGAACTGAAGATTGGTTTCAATGATTGAAATCAATTAAAATAATTAATTTATATCAAAATCGAAACCAAATTAACGATTATTAGGAGTTTATGATTAAGGTTTAGATAATAATTTGAATTTAATATCCGGTTTCCTATGATTTTGACACTCGAACTCAATTCCTGTTTCGATCAGATCAGTGGTCACTTTCCCTATTGATTGGACTCTGGGCTGAGAAAGAAGATGATCGATGTTCTAGATCAATTTGGACATTAGTTCGGGAAAAGTGGGCGAATAAGCAATGCCTTAAATTAACCAAGTTCTAAAATTTAACAATCAAAGAAAAATATCTCAAATCATTAAAAGAATATCGAATTTATTGACAAATATAAAGACATTTATTAACATTTTTTTATTCATCATTTTTAATATCAATCATTTCAATGTCAGAACTGTTCTGACATTTCAGATCAATTGAGTCTTCAATTCCTGATTAAACAGAAAAGAAATTCAACCAAAAGTCAAAACCAGCTTAACTCAAATCAGTGTTCGTGAGGTTTACTTTCATTGAGTCTTTCTTTCTCTTCGTTATTGTTCACATCGTTTTGTTCCGATTTGATGCCACTCTTGACCGCGAACATCAGTTTACATAAGTTGACTGACGGCGCCTCAAAGAGGATGTGCAGAACAAAGCCGAAGAAGACCGAGAACAGAGTGGTTCCGCCCACTCGGAACAACTAACAACAAATCAAATCAATTCTATGAAACTTCTTCTAAACTTTTTACCGCATTGTAGTGGTCGATGGGGTACAGGTGTCGGGTTTGGTAGCCGTGATACCAGACCACAAGTGACTGAGTCAGGTATATACTGAACGTGAGACGAGAGAACGGCTGAAATATCTTTGCGCCCAAGAATTTGCTGATAAAATCTGTGAATGTAAAGGTGGGTCAGCACAGGATGACAACGATTTGATATACTATTCTTATCGAAGGTAGAACTCGCAAAGATTATCCACGATATTCCTGTTATCCAAATCAAGCGTTTGATTGTGTTATAGATTATGGTTAGATTCGAGGCCGGAATCTCTTCCAATTGGATGAAGGGATAGGTCGAGAACGGAGTGATTAGCAAAAGTACCAAAACCACGATCCAGATTACGTTCTTCGCTCCTTTGATCACACTGGGAATTTTTATTTGCTTCCCACTGTTGATTACGGCCGCCAAAAGTGTTCCCATGAAGTAAGCCATCAGATGGTTATATGTGTTGAACTCAGTCATACTGTAATTGATACTCAACTTCCTGGACAAGAGATCAAGTTAGAGATCAACTCTTTGAGTACATCCAACTCACTCGAAGTCTGGATCGAGAATGTGCACAAGGGGCAATTTGTAGATGAAGTTGATAGCTGTGGGCAAAACTATTCCAATTATAATCAGCCAAATGTTAACTTTAATCGCATTCTTGAAGTCTTTGATGTAATAAATAATAAGAAAATACGCGATTAAAGTGATCTGAAAGTCGGCGCCCAAATACCACGTCTGAGACGCGCACTGAAAGTAGATTCTTGGCATCAGTTGTATCTCCTATTGGTCAGGGAGTAACTGACCTGATCCACGAGTGGCCACCAATTCGAGATGAAGAGGAAGGACGGCAGCCAATTGTAATAACAAGGCTCGAGACCATACTTTAAGAAGTCGTAGTGAAACATCGGACCCGACCCGAGTAGTGGCCAAATGAATTGGTAGCAAAACATGCCGAACAGTGGAGGAGCGAATCTGGTAGGAAGAAAGGGTTGTTTGGAATTGTTCATCAGGTAAAACACTTGTACAACACTTGTACAACACTTACCTGAGCCATCTAATCAAAACAAACTGTCCGAATGTAAATTTATTCCCATTCTTCTTGTACTTCAACACTGTATGCAATGATATGAGACCACTAGAGAAAGGTATTAACTTTCAGGTATA
Source organism: Liebstadia similis (assembly GCA_034689365.1). NCBI lineage: Eukaryota > Metazoa > Arthropoda > Arachnida > Sarcoptiformes > Liebstadiidae > Liebstadia > Liebstadia similis. The sequence goes on from JAQGAJ010001378.1 coordinate 6,375, forward strand.
ACCCGTTGTTCTAATACCTTATGATGAAGAAGGTCTGGACAGACAGCGAACCGCTTATGATCAGTTGCGTCCACAAGTGTTTGATGACATTTACGCCGTCGGTCTTGAATCGGGCTGAAAGACAGGCAATTGATTATCATCTCTCCAGAGATTATCTTTTCATACCAGCAATCATGGGCTGGTCGTAAAGACCCAGTGGTGCGAAATTGGTTGTATGACATAGAATAACCCAAAATATTGAGAGCACTCTCAACCCGTGAAGATATTTGAGTTCACTTTCGCCACTTTCACTGATTGTAAAGACTTTCTTGGCGTTAGAGGTAAAGGAAAAACAGAGGAAAATGTCTCGCAATCTGTTCCCCGGATTCGGTTCGGATGTGTTATTGTTCTCTTCTGCACAAGTATTGCATCCAAACTCATCCAAAACGGTTCCGATAATGACCGTTACAATGCAAAGAGTGATCGTCACTCTATGGGATCAGATTAATCGTCAAAATTATATGATTATGTGATAAAAATTTCTACATTGATAGAAGTTGTGCCCAATCGAGAGGTTTTCTATCATTCAGTTGAGAGCAATGTTCAACAGTTATACTGAACTGGAATTCACAAAATACTAAATCGTTTGTTAATAAGAATCAAAGGTCTTCTTCAAAGTTACCATTTCTGAAGAACTCAGTCATTTCCTCCTGAGAACAAGTGGAAGGCATACAAAGGCCATTAGCAATGCGGCCGTACATCCGAGCGAAGCGACCGATCTTTTTGTCGATCCATGTATTCTCATATGCAGTGCCGTTGAGGTTAAGAGTCTGTCCCACCGGAGGAAGAGGTGGTCTAATGTTGACAAAGCAATACTTGCCATAGACTGGGATATCGTTGTCAGTGAGGCCCGAAGTTGACAAACGTTGGTCGTAATCGCCGTAATTAGTGATCGTTCCGCTCAAAAGACCAATCGGTAACCGACCGCTCGATTCCAGCACTTAATCAATAGATAATTAGTTTTAAAAATTACTGTTTTATAAAAGATCTCACTCGAGATAACCCATTCTTCTTCGGTGTTCGTAAATAATCTTTTGATGCTTTCATTGCATTCAGAGCTGAGGTTTACTTCTTTGAGACTTTTCTCAACAGTTTGTCGATAATTATTAGCGAAGAATTTTACGGAATCGAAGAATTGATCGAAGGTTTGGATCCATTTCTGATCGACAGTTGAAAAATGAGAATTAATTGAATTTAAATCATTGTTTTCACTGCGAATACAATTCATACAACATATTAACAAAACTATAATTGATTTCATTATTACTTAATTTCATTCACAAAATGTTTTTGAAATAAATAGTTTTAGTGAAACAAATGGTAAACGATTTGCGGTGAGGTTTGACTTAACTTTGAAACCGCTCTTTCGGCTGATTCGGTGTTTCCTCATCGCTAACCAATTGGTTAATCGAAATGAAACTATTATATAGATTCTAATTCTAGCCTATTATCAATCGGACGATACTGATTGAGATCGGGGTTGAGTTGGGTCTTGAGATTAACCGAAATTAAATTAAGACATTTTGTTGATTGAGATAAAAGTTGAATAAGAATTCATTATTGATTTGAAAGAACCGATAAGTTTTTGAATTAATATTCTTATATCAGATATTCTGTGTTTTGATGAGAGTTATGCCTAAGAATTGATTTGTGATTATGTTTAAGCAAACGAATAGTCTGTTCTGTGAAATGGCTTTTTTCGGAAAAAGTTTTGTGTTGTGAAGGAAGACATGATTAAAATTATTTCAAAATTTAAGTAAAAAAGATTATAAATACCAAAAACTTTCACTCATTTATTATATTTTGAATTCTTTAAAATTTATGTTAATTTTGTTCCAAACGATAGAAAAAATGAATAACTTTTATATTTATAGGCAAACGAATGGATGTTATAACCAGGGAATTACATAAATAATTGCCCGCATCTAAACCAAAGTGAGTTAACCCGCGATTAACTTTTGTTATAATATTTTCAATTAATATTTCAAACTTTCAGTTTATAGTAAAATGTTTTCGAAATCATATTTAATACTAAATTATTTATTACTTCAGTCTTTTGGAAATCCGGTCGATTCGCAGCTCTTCGACACCGATCCCGATATATTCCGAGACTCTGTACGAACAAATGTCGGCCAAACTCTTTCAATTGATTCAATTATCACTTTCTTAGCCACAACTCATAGAATCGCGAGGTTTTGATTATGAATCTCATTCTGTGACTACAGATGACGGTTATATTCTACGGGTCTTCCGAATAGTGAACCCCCACTCCATCCGTGCCATTGAGAAACCGAATCCAATAGTTCTTTGGCACGGAGTGGCCGTCACATCCGACTCATGGCTCTTCTCGACTGTCGGCGAAATCGATAGACGAGGTATTTATGTTGAGAACAACGATGAACTGAACGATTGCCGACTGAATGTCACCTCAAACTTGGCTTTCACTCTGTCTTCATGTGGTTATGACGTATGGCTTCCCAACACTCGCGGCACTCATTACTCTCTCGGCCACACGACTCTTGATTCCACTTTCGGTGAGTCTTATTGTGACGAAAAGAAGTTTAAAGGAATCCAATTTCAATAGATAGCAGGTATTGGGAGTACAGTCTCACTGAACTCGCTATTTATGACATCCCGGCAGTTGTTAGATATGTATTAACGGAAACCAATAGAGGTATTCGAGGTATTCTTGTGTTTACATCCAAAGCACCGTTACTTCGATTTCAGATTCTCTCGCATATATCGGCCACTCTTTAGGGACGTCTTCGATGTTTGCCTTATTGTCATTACAGCCAGACTTCGAGCGATATGTAAAACCATTCATAGCTTTGGCTCCGATCGCATATTTGGGTAATATTGAGAGCATTGCCCGTCTTTTTGTACCCCTCGAACCCATTCTCAGGTATGAAGAAATATCTCAAAAGAATGATTAAATGACATCTGTCTTAAAGACTATTTCCCGGTCCTCTCGGTATTCCAGTGCCAATCGCTCAGTTCATCGGAGTGTTTGTGTGCGGTAATGGACTACTCGTTCAACTTTGCGCTGATATCTTCTATTCTATAAACGGATATGATCCAGTTAACTTTAATAGAGTAAGCTTTACTCACTTGATTGAGTTGAGATTGATTGAAAAGCTCTTAAGACACGTGTGCCGGTAGATGCGGCCCATTCGGGGGCATCGGTCTCGACTTGGGTTTACTCTCATTTGGCACAACTTGTGATCAACCGATGCTTCAGACAAATGGATCACGGGATCAATGGAAACATCCAACGATATGGTCAGTCGAGTCCACCCAACTATCCCTTGTGTGACATCAGTTCACGAAATATCGCGCTCTTCAGAGGTCTGAATGACTTACTGGCGGACACAACAGACGTCGATCTTCTCGTCCAACAACTGTCAGGTAATGTCTTCGAGTGTCTGATCGATCGTCTAATCGTCTATTTTTAGTGCCACTGCTCGACAACTATATCGTATCCGACCCAAAGTGGAATCACCAGGACTTCCAAATAGGCGTTTATCAGGGATTCTTTGTCAATACGAGAATCTTAGAAATTCTTAAATTATTCAACGAATGAAAGATCTTTTAGATTAGCAAAAGTACTCTCTCTCTCTCTCTCTCTCTCTCTCTCTC
>JAQGAJ010001379.1:0-10044 GCA_034689365.1 Liebstadia similis
AATTCAATTGATTTGTTTGTCTCTTAAGAAACTGAGTATACATTACATAACAATAATAGTAAAAAATATAAATCCAACTAAACTTATAGTTGTTATCAATTGTTTTGGGGGAATGTTTTGTCAAAACGTTTCAATACTTTACTAAAAGGCAGATCTCTTGTGAAACAAAGCTTTAGGTAGAAAAAAAGTGCCACAAATTCTTTACTTTTCCCTAATTTTTCGTTAATAAAATAGATTTTATTCTTAACTCGAATGGCACTGAAATTATTTTCAAATAACTACTAATAATACTAATAATAAACAACAAATAATTATAATATAATAATAAATTGCATTCAAATGCTTTGCTCTGCCTTTGGATAGAAAATTCATTTCAATTCTTCATAATTTCAAATATAATATAAATTTTTTGTAATTATTTATTCAATTATAAACTTATTTAAATTCAATTGTCTTAACGTTTTATGGCATCAGATGTTTAGTCCCATGGCTTTGCTTTGGGTTTTGCTTTTGTGTGTGAATTCAATTGATTTATAAATTGATATATATTTAGGAAATTGTCAACAATTTGCTAATCGGCTGCACTCATGTCATGAATTGATGGAATTACAGAAATTAATGAAAGCAATTCTTCAATTGTGTGGACATTATATCACAGAATCGTTACATTAGTTGTCGAGCAATCTATTCAATGATTTGTTTTAACTAATTGTACACAATATAGGCTTTAATCGTCGATTTGGTCATAAATTCGACGTTAGGTTTAGTGATAGTGAGGGAGATTGACATCACTTGAGAGCACACATCAGGTCTGATAGAGTGGTTCTTCGTTTGTCTGCCTCACGAGTGGTAATGTATTGACTACTTCTTCGATCACAGTTCAGTTCATTAGGCAATTAATTAACGCATTGTTCTCATTATTGGTATCAACGGTTAGATTGAGAATCAATCGCATTGTATGTGCGCTCTGGTTATCAAAAATATGGGCCAATCCTTCGTCAGTGATATTAACCGATGGAAGACAACTAACACTTAATACTCAAACCGTCACCGAAAATGATCAAAATTAAAATGTATTAAACAAACAAACACTCGAAGAAAGACGAATAAACTATAAACTAATCTATGAATAAAAGAATGATTGAAAAGAGAAGTGCCGTAAAGAGAGTGCAGACGAGAGTCTGACTCTAGTCTTAAGGTAATGCATAGTCTGTTGACTCGATTTGTTTCATACGTTTGATTAGATATTTGGCTAACTTTTCAATCAAAACTTAAATTACAGTTAAAATAATGATAATTAAAATAATAATAAAACAAAAATAATGCAAATGAGAGTTAACTCAATCGACTAACGGGTAGTGCTTTAACAACAACATCGATAACATCAATGGTAACATCGAATTCGAAATCTGCGGCCTTTCGACTATAACTCGACTGTTAGTACGAGACTTTAGGACTGGCCTTCGTTTGACTCTCACCACAGATGGTCTGATCCGCCAGAAGTGTGGACAAGTAAGTAGTTTGCAAGTCATCGAACCGGTTGATCACAGCTTTGGGCATCTCTGAGAATGATATGGGCGACCACTTGCGGTTCAGAGGTTCGGCGATGTTTTCAATCACCTTGCTTTGCACGTGGTATGGTACCTGATCCAAGTAGTAGGTACAGGTATGGTCCGGATGCTGCTCATCGTAATAGCCCTCGTCTTCTGGTATTCCCGTATAGAACAGCGAAATGCAAGACATAGGAAAAGTCAGTTCTTTCAGTGATGAGCCTCTGAGTCGAGTGATTGCTATCAGGTCTGAGTCACAGACCTCGAAACCTAAGATCAAAAGCAAGGATTAGAATAAAAAATATCTTCATTTATGAAATCCAAGGACATACCAATAACTGTGAGGCTCTGAAGATGTCTTGACCTCCAGGCGAGCATCACTAATGGGTTTTCTTGAAGTTCAGAGAAGATAGTACTCGGGCCATAGGGTATGAACCGGTTTAGCGAATTGACAAGAGTTACAGAGGAGAGGGTCTTCGAGTGTCGGTTCGCAATCAAATTGACTAAATAGCAGATCGTTTGGTTACTGTTGACGAAGTATGACCTGAAGTGAGTCAAAGGCATGTCTGTGTCGAAGAGCGAGTCGCGTAACACATCGATCGAGTCGTCCGTATGGACCAAATTGACGGTAACTTTGAGGTCTGGACAGCTCCGAACCAATTGAGTCCACGCGGATCGGGACAGACCTTCGTGTTGATCGTCTATCCCATGAACATTGATCACAAACGTCTCGATCAGCATCTTTTGGGCCAACAGACCCAACATCTGGTCGTTTACCGAATCGAAATCGATCGATAGGTGTTTGAGACTCGCGAACGGCTCTAATAGTTGGGCCGAGAGATCGACCACCGGATAGTAATCGGGATCTGTTTTTACTGACGCTAAGTGAAGACATTTAAGTGAATGTGAGTGACGTTTGGCTAAACTTTGGAGCAATCGATTGGAGTGATTGAGCACAGGTTGGAGACAACCCATCGAAATGTGTTCCAATGATTCGCATCTTTGGATCAGTTGGTCCAACCGCTCGATCAGAAGTTGCAACAATTGATGTATCTTTGGGTTGTTCTCATTGTAGTTGTTTTCAAGACATTTGGTAACATTTATCGGACTCAAAGTTAGCCTCCGAAGAGATCGGGAGTTTGTTACACAATGGTTATCGTCGATGAGGTTCTGGTTGTCATTGGCGTACTCCTGGTTGGCCAACAAGATGTCAATTACTTCGATCAATTGGTTGAGACTGTGACCACAGTTGGGGTCGAAAGTGAGGGTCAGATCGCTTATGAAACGACTGCATCGGTGGACAAATAATCTCAAGGGCTGAGTGACCTCTGAGGTCGGTCTATGATATCGGTACCACTTATTGCGTCTCAAATGAAAAGTTGATGTCCTCGGTCTGTGACTCACATCTATGGTCAGACTCGGGTGCGGCCATTGGGACGCGTGAAACAGACATTCCCTCCATGTCCTACATGTGGCCGACGCTCTCAAGCGATCTGATGGCGAAAGATATTTGAAGATATTGAAGATTATGACTGACGGCAAGTAATTGATGACAAACGCCATTAGATGTGAACAGAAGTCACAACAAAACAACTCAACCTCTGAGCCAACGCACAGACGGCACAGGCGTCGCACCGGACGTGTCCTCTACGCCAATGACTGTCCTCACGGCGGGACTCACTTCACACTATCGCCTGTCTCTTGAGCTGAGCTGATGTGTGACCACAAGAGGTGAGAGTTAGACAAAACACATCCGACTGAGCGATGAGGGACTCCCGCACTGACCGGACGGCCGACGAGATCGGGCACTGACTGTAGTGATGACAAACATAAACAACGTTTGGATCACTTGTGAGTGACGTAAGACTTATTGAAAACAATTTTGATTTAATGTTTACTTTGAACTCAATTTAAATCAATTTAAACATTGATTTCATCTTTTGATCACAACTCTAACCACAAAGACATTGGTCTCAGGTATGTCTCAAATCGATGTCAAATCTATTTATTATCTAATGATCACTGAATGACAAACAGATCCGAAGGAAGTTCCGATCGCAATGTTATCGCTCTTCAGTCTCCTCGAGTGTTCACTTCTTGTGGTCAATGCCATCGTTGTCCTCAACGAAGAGAGATTCCTATCAAAGAGTATTCACTAATTCTTAAGCTATTCATTACTCAATTATCAATTATCGTGTCTTTCATTGAACAGTCGGTTGGGGTCGGCATTCGTGGGCACAACAGACATACGGCGGACAACAGACCGAAGCGACGGTTAAATCACAATTACTTAATGTTATTCACTCGACGAGGACTGTCATGAGAGGTATGCCTTCTTTGCCATCATTTTCACTGATCCATTGTCTTATGTCCAACAGTTCCCCTCATTTTCGTCAATATAATCGTTATATTAATAAAACTCGTGTTGGGATGAGTTCTGACCAAAAGTTTATTTACCATTTATAAGATGTATATAAACCTCAAGTCTTTTGAATAAAAGTTTAAAAACCAATTTTCATTTGAGTTTAAGACAAGTTTTCAATTCAAAAGCTTTATTAGAAGATCTGAACCTCAAGTCATTTACAAATAAAGCTTTTATACAATAAAATAAATTTTTAAAACGATTTTATTTGGTATTCGGATTAGTAATAATGTGATAAATAAAAGTAAAATATAATAAAGGGATAAAAACGTTGAACCGAATCACATCTCCACACAAATGCTAATCGATTGAGATTTAAATGTAATTTAGAGTTAAAAACCAATTATTGAGACTTTTGTTTGCCCGGAAAGAGTTGAATCCAACTGAGAAGGTTTGACTTGAGGTTATTGAGGCGGTCGAGGACTGAGGGCAACCATTTGCTCGAAAACTGATTGTACATTCGGCGTCTCATTCTCTCGGACAGGTGTGACATTCGGACAACCACTGACTGATCCTTGTCGTCTTCAGACGGCTCGTTAGCCACCGCCGGCAGGTAGTGGTCAACGGTTTTGTTGGTCAGATCAATAGCGGTGTCGATAGATTTGATGAACACTCGAATGAAGGGGAGGTCCAGAACTCCGTTCACTTTAGTAACGCCATAGTCTTTGATGCCTTGGATCTTATCGGTGCTGTATTTGCGGACGACTCCAATGCGGTTCACTCCGTCCTCTAATAACTTTTTGGTGCCGTCCTTTATCTCTTCGGGCGATTTCGTGATGGCCGGGACCTTCTCTTGTAGTTTATTGAGGCCCTGAACAGCGAAGTTGTCGGCCATATGGACTAAAAAGGATCAGTTTTAGTAATGAGCCAGAGATCTATGTATTGGTTGTCTTACTTGGTTTCTCGAACTTCTGTATCACTGGTTGGGCCGTCGATGCCATATAACTAAGCGATTGCTCAGCTCTGGACAGAGTGGCCGATAGCAGACTGTTGTAGCTCTTGAAACGGGAATAGCCATCGGAGGCCAAGTTTATGGCAGAGTTGACCAAAGGGATCGACGAAAATCTGGACAAGACTTCCAATTTGATCGGTGATTGTGTTGAAACAGACATCTTGGCTAAGATTTAATGAGAGTTAACTATGGCTTAAAACCGACGAAATAAGAAGTATTAAAATAGACTTAAGAAGACTTCAAACAAACTGATGGCTTGACATCAAATATCGAATAAGTGGTTGTAAAGACTTTTCACTGACTTTTATACTTTCAAATCCATTCAATTTCACTGATCTCGAATGGACTTTAATCGGTTAGATTATCATGGATGATTATGGAAGACTTTGATATCGTTTTTAAGTTTAAGTTTAAAGTCCATATTAATCAAAAACTGGTCATCCGTTTTGAGTCAAATGTTTATTATATGATTGAACAGTGATTTAAGTTAGAGATTGGACTTAATAACTGAATCAAATGGTGATTCACATGGAAATTGAATGATGGGATCAGCTAGGTGCTTATTGACAACCAATAGCTGACCTCATAGTATATTGAACCGCTTTAATGGGTTCAGTGCCAAGATTCTGATGTAATGCTTATCATTGAGAGCTTATCTCTTAATCTGAGATTAAAGATTCCGGGTTACGAGAGTAAAGTTGAAAGATTACCTAGTTCGTTATGAATGATCAATCAATAGTGACATTGCATTGCAATTGATATTTTATGGAACATTTGCGATCATAAACAGATCATACGTTTAACTATCATCTCTTGCAAGTCTTGGATTATCTCAACTCTATATATCTAAAAGTTGGGAAAGTTTTATGATTTACCTGTTATTTGGGATTAAATGTTGAGACGATTTTCAAAAACTAAATCAAAGTTCAGAACAATATTTTCCAAATGAAACTATTATTCAATGGCTTATGTTATGGAGTATTCGCATAGTTATGTCAATATTGGGTTTTTTCCTCTCAAAACCATTGGAGGAAAGGAGGAGAGAGAGGACTGCCTTTGACTTCTGTCTCTACCTTTCCCGACAGTTCACTGCTAGCGATGGAATACAAGTTATTCTAGTTTTTATTCCAACGAAGAAGTTGATGGTTAACTTGACAATTATCTCGATCATTAATTTAGTTTATTGGTTTAGGGATCTCTCGATCAAATATTTGTTACCTATTCCTAGTTTATCTCCTAGTTTATCGAGTTTAGGTAAAAAGTAACGACCGATTAGAATGTAATGAAAATCTAAATCAGCATGATACAATTGCAATGAAAGCTGTTCTCAAAGTTTATCCCGTAGTTTATAGATATTGATGAAATGAGAAGGTGATAAGGAGTATTTATACATTTGATTTGCCCTATTTGAATTGCATTTAGTTTAGATACAACTTGTTGAAAGTTCGTGTCTTATTCTGATTTCCGTTTCGATTAATTCTAGTGAAAATTACAATTTAGACTGGAATGCAATAAACTTGTTGTAATGATCGCGGTTATAATGTTTCAATCTTTAATGTTCAACAAAATAATTAGCGAATTAAAAGTGTAGTCATTTCTAAAATTAGTTTTAAACTTAAACTTTCCTCAAAACAAAATCACATGAATTTTGACATCAAATGAAAAATGTGACAAAAAATTAATTCCCATGTATTGTGAGTCCATTCGTACTGACTTTGACTTACAGTCAAACCAATATTCAGACTATAACTGAAACTTAAAATTTAATTCAATGGCCTTCAATCGAATTAATTTAGCATTTAATTAATTTATCGATGAGATAATAATTAATACACAAATTGTCAATCATTGGAGACAATTAATTATTCTATTAAAAGGTGACTTTAGTTTTATTAAAGGGAATGCAGAAACAGTTGAAATGATTGTTCGAGTTCAGGGTTAGCCGAGTAAATGAAGAGTAAACTAATTATCATTTCATTGACAACAACTTATTTAATCTCCAAAAAGGTATTTTGACTTAATTCCAAAGTCAGTTTAAGGTGATATTAAAAGATAGTTTTAGCTATTTTATAGTATGTATACATTCATAAAAACAATTAAAATGATATAAGTGAAAAGTCTTGAATCGAGCATTCAATTGATATTAAACAACTTTACTTATTCCATCAATTTATGCGGACTTACATACTTGTATTGATAATTTGATTTAAAGGGATTTAAAATAAACTTAATAATAAATATAACTTAAAATTGTTTCGGTATTGGTCTCGAGCTATGTCTAGAAAGAAAGCAAATTCACAAAAAGTTTAGATAAGTTAGAAATAAATGATACAAAAATAGAAATTTATTCTTTGACTGGAAGTGATAACTCTTATCAGTTCGAAACGAAATGATCCGATTTGTGTTCATTCGGGCCGATAGTGAAAAATACTTACAATAAACAGAACCGAAGATAAACGGAATCAATATTTGGTGAGACTTTCGTTTAAAGAAACGATTCTTTGCCGCAAATGAACGCAGACTGCAGTCAATCAATAGTTTAAACTCAAAGAAATAACAATTTGTGTTAACTTCTATATCGTGGCCACAAATAAATAGACTGAAAGATAAGAATTGGCTGAATTAACAGTAACTGAACCAGATTATCATCTTTTGCGAAATATATACTGACTTAGCAAAAGTCAATCGACATTTTGAATCAAAAATTAACTTTGACGGAAGTTCGGGTACAATAACTTAGGTTTTATGCACAATGGGATAAAACTAAGACATGGAAAATAGTATTCAATCCCTGAAGAGTATCCGAATCACTGACTCTTTGTTTATTTTCAACAAATCTTTTCATTGCCTACCATTGAATCGAAGTTCAGTATCAAGACTTGGAATTGAATCTTTGATATTTTAGGCATGTGATCGGTAAACTGACCGACTTTGCGCTTTTGTACACTCTGTACGACCTAGAATTAACATCAACTCATAGACTAAACAAACGAAACAAACAAAAGAATATCGAATAAATTCTTTGGTCGATATCGTATCGATAAACTTGTTAATAATCGTATATTTTGTTACCAAATATATGCGAAATGCAAATCGAGATAATATTTTGAGAGAAAAATGAAATGAATATAAATTAAATAATTTTATTGACAAAATATAATTCAAAAACAATCGAAAAGACATTAAATGTTTGCCAATCGATGGAAATAATAAAACATTTGTCGAACAAAAATATATATCAAAGTAAAAGCAGAGAAGAGGAAGAGTTATCACAATTAGACTAAATTCAATCTTTTGGTCTCAAATCAATCAAATCTCTTGTATTTCAGTAAATAAGTTAAAAACTAACCGATTATTGCATTCAATGGAAAAAAATATCGACTCTTAATTGAAAATAAATTTATGTATAAAATATAATTTCGGGGATCTGTCCGTCTTCTACGGAAGTGCCGTTATTACAACCGGCGGCGTAACTGAACTGAAAGGTCACTTTGCCCACAGTCCCCGAGAGATCGACCGTCGCTTTGCGGCTGCCATTAGTGCCGTAGTGCGAGTCCGAGCCCTTGAGTGTTGCGCAGGCCGTGTAATTGGTATTGGGGTTGATCTCAACCGGCATTTTGAAGAGAACCCGAAACGTGTTCGACGATCCGTCGCAGCTGAATGTCGTGTCATTAGAGGCCAACATCTTTCCCGAACCCGTGTGAATGATTTGAATGGTCACGTCGTAGTCGGACGGCCCGTGGATCGAGCCGTAGAGACCAAAACCGATCACAAATATACGTCTGTCCACAATGAACCGAATCCGATCACTTGTTCCGCTATATCCCCAACGGCTTTCGGTCCTCTGGAAACGACATACCACCTGTTCTTTGCCTGTAATACAACAACGGGGGACGTCTGGAAAGGGAACCGTTGGCTTCGGGTTGACTGTGAAGTACAAAAATAACGAAACCTAAAGCAAACCTCAGATTAAATAAGATCTAAATAGCATTAACTCAAACACTGACCACTTCTCGGTCGGTCAAAATCCCAGATTGAGCGACATCTACGGCAAACTCTTCGACAGTCATCAATGGAAACCGAATCAAATACAAAGCGCGGGTCAACACTTGTCTTTGATTGTCAGGATTGTCGGCCAGATTTTGTCGATGACATTCCTGTTCAGCCCATCGAACAACAGCATTGAAGAGAACCACTTCTCTAATCCTGAGAGTATCCCTTTCTAGAAAAGTGATCAGAGTATCGAAGTCTATGTCCAAAAAGCCTTCGGCGGCCAACGCCTCGACGGTGTGCTTATCAATGGTCTCCAAACACATGGCCGCCAACTGATGCTCATCGAAGAGTCGAGCCTTAAATTAATTTCGGTTAAAAGGAATATCTTTTCATCGATTGATGATTACCTGAGTTAAGAGCATAAAAGCGTTGTCAGACGAGAGGTTTGACTTAAGAAATTCAACGCAACCCCTCTCGAGTGCCGGAACCGCATATTTTTTGGCCACATATAAGGTTGTCATAACAGTTTCGGGTCCGATCTGAATCTCATCGGTATATAGAAAACGAAGCAAAGCCAAGAACGCGGCCGGTTCTACATCGGGCAGAGGAATCTCATCCGTCGGATCGGCCATCGCTCCGTTGAACATCGCGTCGAAGACAGCGCTTCCAATAGACAGCACAAACTTATGAGCCGGAGTCCTGAGTTGTTGGGGGCCTTTGCCCACTATGAAGTGGACATCGGCTAACACTTCCCGATTAAAAATGGCTGACATTCGCTCTTTGAGATTGTTTTTGCTCGCCTGCCAGTTGAACAGCACTTGATTGCCTGCCTGTCCGTAACTCTGAGTTGTGACAGCACTCGCCGAGGCATTGATCGGTGCCGAAGCCGTCGGGGCGTTGAAAGGCGTCTCTGTGTCGCGTCGGTTCGGCGATTGATTCAGCACTTGATTGACCGGTTGGGACGACTGAGAGGAACGGGAGTAAGAAATTATTGTTAATATTGATTGAATCATAACCTTAATGAAAAACTTAATGACCAAATAATCTTATCAATCAATTAATTGGTGGAAAAATAATATCTAGTTTATAGAATCAGATAAGACATCTCAGAGAAGATAATTACTGAA
>JAQGAJ010001380.1:0-10044 GCA_034689365.1 Liebstadia similis
CAATAAAAATTATCAATATTTTTATCGTCCAATCAGAATGTAGTTTATCTGAAATGGAATTGAATTGAAATTCGTTTTAACAAAATTATTTATTCTGCGCTCTCGTGGTTGCAAAATATTTGCGATACTGTTTGACCTAAATCTGATGCTTTTCAAAGAATATTCTCTTTTATGTAAAAAATGACAAATTCTCTGAATTCCATTTGGGAATTGAGTGGCGAACAAAACAGAATATTCTTTGCGATATTATTTGTGTCTAATAATTAAACCTTAATTAGAATTCATCTGTTTTTATGGACTATAAGTGAATCTGCTTTGCATTAGTGTCTCGTCATTTGATATCCTTTTGGATACAATAGACTCAACTCTATTGTAATGAATTTCAGTCTTTTTTTCAAGAGAATTGATTATCGATATGAAAGCCGAAGAACTTATAACTAATGCCATCCTTGTCTAACTTGATCTAAGCGTTTGTCGTTATTATCAGTTAAATGATAATCGATATTCGATGTGATTTGGCTCTCATTCAACTCATCCAATAATGGATAATGCATTCAAAAGATAATACTATTTAAGTCTTAAAACTTTTTCATTGTTTATTCAAACATCAAATTCAAAGACAATTATTATTCGACAGACGCCTCACAATATGTCAGCTATTCATGCATTTCAGACCTAATTATCGATTTTCATCTCTTCAATAATACAATTTTTGTGCCCACTATTCGATATTAAGTATCTATTGCTGCAAACTTAATGAACCAAATCGTTCAGTCATTTGACTTTTATTGTCTCTCTCTTTGCGCATAATTTACTAAAATCTAAATATCAATTAGATTTTCGTCGGTTTAGTTTAATAATAAATATTAATTTTAATGCTTTTGATGCAAACCTTTAGTGAAATTCGCAAAAAAGTGATTCGATTTGTTGACGATCGAGGTATTAATGTTTGCAAACATTTACTTTTGATTTAGTGTTAAACCCGACAGCAAATGAAGACTCGGAAACGGACGAACCTCTGTTCGAAGAGCCGATCGCTCCCACCCTTTCATTGGGCGAAAGAGTGGCGTGGGTTAAGACATCTGGACCTGAGTTTGGATCAGTTCGATGGATAGGACGGATGCCTCAGGTCAGCAATGATTGGACCGTTGGGGTTGAGTTCGTAAGTGCACTCAATTTGTGGTTATGTTTGCAATCAGTTATTGAAATGCATTAATAAAAGGATAACTGTATCGGAAGCGGCGACGGAACAGTTGAGGGCCGACGGTATTTCGTGGCCAAAGAAAACTTCGCCAAATTCCTTCCTCTCTCAGCACTGACCAAAGTGGACAACTATGCGGGAAGACCGCGATCGGGTTAGTCTGAACTCATTTTTAGATTGATTTTGTCATTTTGTGATAAATCAGTTTCAAAGAAAACGATTTCCGACAACACGTCGTCTTATAATTAAATAATCGGATATTTTTCTCTTCGAGTATCGCTATTATTAAAACTTTTATTGTGAAAGAAGTGTCAGAAATATAATAGGAATCAGTGATTCGATAAGAAGTATAATAATAAAGAAAAGTTAAACCCAAACAGTTGTTCACTCGTTTAGAATCCATTGATTTTTTCATCCGATTTCTATTCAATAGAAGTAAAGCCGAGATTCGCTTCAAAGCCTTTTAAAGTCGACTTATGTTATGGAAGTCTTCATAATTTTACAGAGATTTTCGTTAAAATACAATACAAAATCGATTCTGTAAACTGAGAATAGAGGGAAACATGTCTTATATTGATTGGTATAACAGTTGTGGTGAGCGATCAGACAGACATCCAGTTTGGACTTAATTAAAGTCTCAGACGATTCAGTCCGGGCTTAAAAAACAGATTCGTTGCTCAGAAATCCAATTATGAATTTGAATTAGCCTGAGATGAGCCGACACGAGAAAAGTTGTTTTTCTTCATGCAATTAATTAGACTAATGTACAGAACCAGAGTTGAGATGATTAGGTCTTCATTTCTAATTGGATTCATGTGATCATAGGAACGATGTTGTCGAGGATGTCTGTGCAGTTAAAGCCGGGACAACTGATTAGTATCCAGCGGTCGCCGAGTGTGGTCGTCCAACACTGTTCCCTCAACGCTCCCCATCACGTGAGTCATCAACACTTCTCTGTCTTTGTCTTAAATGTCATTTTTTGTTTTGTTTTATCGCTTATGTCTTAGACTTTGGTTCAATTGATTGCTTCATAAGTCTTGCAATCATTCGACAGCTTTTCTCTAATGTATTGTATTTATTGTCCAATAATTGCATTTCTATTATATTTCCATTTTTAGTTTGATTCCTCCCAATCGGGTTCGACCCCAAACCCAATCCAATCGATTCGGGCCTAAAGTGCGGACAATCCGATCCAATCCAAACCAATCCAATGCATGTCACGTCTGAATGTGTTAACGCATGAAATCAGAATTGATTCGCGAAATAATATTTTTGCACGAATTCAATAATATATGAAATACATTACAAGCTTTGAGTTCTTTGTATTTCCGATCGATTGAATCAGTGCTCAGAATTTGAATGACTAACCAATCAATAGGTTGGACACGACGTGCACACCACTAATCAGAAACACTGTCAATGTCCGAGTTGTAACCATCCGTGTGCTCACCTCTGTAAGACAGCAAACCCGAAGGGCCGGAAGCGCGTCGATGATCTCGTGGGTCGGCCCGGGTTGGCCCACATGTGCCACTTCTCGAGCAAACCTCACGCTAAGATGTGCTGCGGGGGCGAAGACTTGCCGTGCGCTATGAAACCACTGACCCAACCGGGCACGAGTTGGTTGCCTATGCACGACATGGCGTCCTTCAGAACAGTTCCAACCGAACCGATACTTAGACGCAAATCAGTAACGATTGACGACAAACGGAACGCTATATCGGCGCCGACCAGTATTACCCCAAACGAATCGAAATCATCGAATCGAAAGCCCATTTCATCTCCAAATCCAATTCCAATTCCAGAAGAATCTAAATTAAGAGAAAGAAGCGGAAGTGATCTCTCGATATCAAGTCTGCCATCGAGTGGTTCGCCTCAGGTTTACTTCAGACGCGGAGTTTTGACCGACGAGTCTGACTTCGATAGTGATACAGATCGTAGTCATTCCCCCAAATTCAGTGCCATTACGAGTATGTCTGGTATCAAGTCTTTGGTCGCATGTTTTTCCAACTCTTCATCTCTTCGGGAGAAGAAAAAACTGAAAGACAAACGAAGACGAAAATTAAGGAAACAGAAGAAACGGGCGAAGAATAGTTTCACTGAAAGAAGAGGTCATCGAAGCCGAGGCCTCAGCACAGACACAAGTTATTCCTGTGAGACGACCCACAGTCAGAACCAGACCTCGAGCATTGTGTCCAATATCTCCTCTTCCAAAATGCGCACAAATGCGAGTCCAGTCGAGCAGAAGAAGCCGGTGTCGCCCATCCATACGACCGCTTCGCCCCATAACCCTAAAGAGGATATGACTGCAGCCAAAGAAGAGATTGTCTCGAATGAAGTCAAAAAAGAATCGAATGAAGAGCGCAGACATCGTTTGGATGGCGAACCCATCAGCGAAGGAAATGAAGGTCAGGACGGCTGCACAAGTAGTAGTAAAAGTAGCGGTCATTTAATTACAACTAAAGCTGATATTGAATCGACTGTAAACCATAGATCTCCGTCTTCACACTCCACCGTCAGTGACAGCCTATCGCCGCGGAGGCGCTCTAAGAAGACCACACCGGCACCGCCGCCACCGCCGACAAGTACGAGTCCAACCTCCCTGAACAATATGTCCATCTCATCCACATCTTTGCCCCAAACGCCTACCCATTCGACTCCGGGATCAGTGAGCCGACGGCGCTCCTACAAGAAGCAGCCGGCGCCCACCCCTCCCAACCTGACCCGTTCTCTATCGGAACAAAAGCAATTAAACATGAAGAATGTGATAAATGCTGTGCCCTCTTTCAGAAGCGAAGTTGACTTACAGGGAGAGTCCAGAAGGTCATCCCCTTTCGGTGACAGTATCGATAGGGATGACATCTCTTTCAGATGCATTGAAAACCACGAAGAAGTGCCTAACAGTCAGACTAACAGTCAGAACAGTCATACCGACACCACTCAGACAGAAGTGGTCGGCACTAGTGATGCCTCAACTCAAGTGACGTTCGTTATCATTATGAGTGACTACTATGAGGACTGTCTTAATGCCAAATAATATTTGTTCCAATTAGACAATTGATCAGTCGATCAGTTCCAGTCTATATCAATAGTACCGATGCGGTGCGAGTGACCTCTTCAGTACAAAATACATAGTTTTCTAGTTATTATATCCGTTTAGCTCTCGTTTTAATTTTTAGTTTAGCTGAAGATCGAAATTATCTGTAAATGAAATCGTGTATCGAATTATCGAAATTCAATTATAATTAACAATTGATTAACGATTAAAGATTTTAATATCTCTAAAATCAACTTTTATTATGTATTCTTGCTCTGCGACTATATTTATAGTAACCTTAATTAGAATATAGATAATGACATAATTAATAATCCAGAGATAATTCGATTTCAAATGATTCAAATGTCCACAGAATCTGCATAATTGCAAATCATTGGTTGCGATTGATTACCAAATGTTGAGCGAAAATATAAATTCTAGACATTCCATGACAACAGAGTCTATGCATTAGTGGTTAACGACTCGTTGATTAACAGATATGTCGAATACAATCAAATTAGCGATTCTTGTGATAGATATTAGGGAATGTAGTCAAGCATTTAGTGAAAGAGATGGCACTCTTGGATCAAATTGTGATTGCGATCTCAGATTCTGAACAGAATCGCGATAAGCAATGGATGCGATAGATGGCAAACATTGCTGTAGATGTAGAATATTGTGGACATTTGACAAGAAAGTAGTCAAAGATATGATATTCTTTAGTCTTAGTCTTATTGATGACTAGGTTGAGAATCGATACATGGTTATTATGGTTATTATGGTACAAATATGATAAGTTTAGCTAATTTAGCCATTGATTAAGTGGTGGAGACACTGATGAGAGCACTCGCGTCGCTTCTAAACGATGCAAAACATTTGATCCCTCTTTGATCTGACCCTTCGAAGGATAAACTACTGACAATCGACTGAAGAGTTTTCTAAAAGCCTTTTCACTATCAAAATATAAAACAACGAAACATTTGTTTCAAGTTTGAGGACTTGTTTGATAAATAGTTTTGTAAAGATATTTATAGGGAAATCAATTGCCATATATAGAGTGGAAAATGGCATAAATCTGATTACATTATCCCGTTTTAAGTTTGAGTGATTGGTCTAAAAGAGTCATTTGGATGAGTCGTTTGCCTCAATTCGATTGCCATTCTCTGCATCTCTTCATCTCTTTATCGATACGACTGATTGCACTCGTATTGTGAGCAGAGTTTCCGCAGATTTTAGTCATGTATTGTCATCTCATATATACTCATATCGTCACATAAGTTAAGTCACATTGGGTTCGGTTTATTGAGGCATAGAATATGTGCTTCTTTTATGATCGGCTCAACGGCACAGCCATCCGAAGGGCCAGACCTGACTCTTCTTCGTCTTCTCTGTCCTTAACATCCGGTCATCTCTTATATCACGAGTATATTACTCTCAGAGTAAATGCAATTTTCTCTCCGATATTGTATTCCTATTACGACTGTATTACCAGTTGTATCGCAAAAACGTCTATCAATGCGAAAGATAAGTTGAATCGAGGAATAAAACTATGGAATTGAGGGCCGAATATGTTCTCACGACTCACCACTCATTCCATTATTACATCGTAAATGTTATTTTAATCTCATTGGGAAATAAAGTATTAGTCTTTCCAACAAATATCTCAGACATAATCTCAGTTATGAAAACCTTATTTTGTTTTTATTTATTAATCCTGAATATCGTTTCCAATCTATAGCTCAAGAGATGAGACAAAGAGACAAAACTTATTCTATACGACACTCACTCAGCCCTCACTCCACTCGAAGAACAGGTCCTTCTTTTGACGACAAATTGCAATTTCTTAGACTAATCTCAATCGCGATCTTTATCGGCACAAAATTCTGAATACAGGGTCTAATACTTTTGTTCCAAAGAGGGAAAGGGAACCAAAAGGTCGTCCCACTTATGAACACATTTTGATTGAAATTCAATTGCTTTTGGATTCGAGAACGACGTAAAAGTGTTGTAACAAATAATTATTGGTTTAGATTATATTCGCATAAAAGAAGTAATAAATTGAGTTTTACTACAGGAATGGCAAAGGTTTTGATTCTATCGTTAAGGGAGGGAACGATTCGAACAATCCTTTGGGGATTTCATTCAACCCATTATAAACTTTTTGATTCTAAAGGGAGTTTCGCTCATTTTGACGACAAAACGGAGGGGAATATGGAATCCCCGCTCTTTGCCATCCCTGCTATCAAAACGATTGAAGTAAAGGTTCCAGAATTGAGAGAATCTGTTGTTTATGTAAAGCGAATTAAATTTTATCATTTATTTTAGAAAAAATGGTAACAAAATATGTCTATCGATAAGTCATTGAAGTAATCGAATTCAATATTAATTATCTTAGAAATGGTTGGTTTAGACCATCGGATCAAATACTGGTAGATATCAGGCCTTAGTTTAAGAGAATAAGTGTTGTCTTCCTCTCAGAATCACATTCTATTCATTGATTTTGTTAAATGTTTTAACTGTTAATGACATTACAAATGACTTTACAAAAGGTGTAAATTAAGTGTTTATCACAATAAAAGATATTTTAAACAATAATTTGTTTGAAAGGGATGTCCAAACTGGTGGTCATCACTGCTTTATGTAATTCTTGAGCTTCAATCAGACCTCTTCTGACGATCCAAAGAATGTTTCATTTGTTTAAATATAAAAGTACTCAAACTTTTCAAAAGTCTAATCAAAAGAATTTCAGTTTCAATATCGGACTCAAAGAACGTATTGTTTTGTCCGGCGATCGCCGGCGGCTGTCATCCAATGTTCGGATCAATCTATGGATCACTCGTTTTCAATAAATAAATAATAAAAAGTATTTCTTTCATTCAATTTAAACAATGATTTTGTTTATCGAAACATAATTTCATTTGTTTTTTAAGCAAAGAATTTATTGCAAAAGCACTTTACGTGAGGTCCGACTATTGAGAAGCAATCATAAGAACAAATTTCATTTCATTACTGATTGCACACAAAAGTCTTCGCTCCAGTCATCCATCGCTCAGTCAGTTCTGCTCTTTTCGAGTGTAGGAGAGGAGAGACCGGTCGAGAGGGACAGCCATCGGATGAACCGTTCGTTAAGTCTAAGGACATTCCACTCGAATGCAAATAGTATTTGAAAAATCAAATTATTATTAAATTCGTGACTCAATTCATGTAAACATTGGACCCATTCTTGACATCAGTCGAACACAAAGAGAGTGATTAATGAACGAAAAGATAGTTTTTCGTTGAAATTAGGATCCGATAAATACCAGTGAATGAGTGATAACAAACAAAACATTTTGATCGCAATTAGATTTCAATGAGAAAGCAATGTCTGAATAATTGTCTGAAGTTTTGATTTTAAATTAGAAGAACTGTTAACAACTTTGAGAATAGCGTAAGTCTTGGGCTCTGAACTCAAAATAAAGTGAAACCGAATCCCAATCATTAAGAAATAGTTTCAAATGAAAAACAATTGCGAATTTGATATCAGCCATAGATTTGAGTTCTTTTGTTTGCTTTCGGATACTTTTCAGTCTGAAGATGACAACCGAGTGATAACACCATTGCTCGCAATAATCGCAAAATTGTTTAGATTCCGGATTATGTCATCTTTAGGTTAGACTTGATTATCAAGTTTATTACGAAAGAGCTTCGTCATCATTATCATCGTCTTCGTCGTGGATCAATTCAACAGTCGCTTCTTCGAGAGACAAATCATTTGAGTCTTAACTGAAGGATAATCTCCTAAACTATAATTAACTCCTATTATAAGTGAATTTGTGTCGCAAAGGGTTTTAAACATCAGTTTTTAGCGATTTGTGTCTTATATTGTGTTAATTACTCGATTGACTGATGACTGATATGATTCGACTAAATTACGAATCCTTCGTTTCGGGCAATCATTTTCAAGTATATAAGCCTTTCTTCAGATCTAATTATATTCATTCGAAACTAAGAACTTATTTAAAGACTAAACTCATTCCGTTTGCAGTAAAAGACAATAAACTATTTCTCATTAACTCATTGAACACAAGGAATCGCGAGGTTTGCCAACAATTAAGAATCAAAACGACTGCCAAATAAATATGAACTCAAATAACGAAACGAATTATACACTAAAATAAAAACTAATTCATATGTAAGAGAAATCATTTGTAATAAATTGTAATTTTGTGTTAATTAAGACTTTTTACAGATAATGAATTTGATTTATGGATAACATCAGAGGCTTTGTTCCAAATTTGGGCGAATGTAAGGCTCAGAGAACAACATCTCAACCATCACTCAAACAATTTCTTCAGATATCAGACAAAAAGAAGATTTGTTTTCTTCTATTTCTAAATTGGATTCAGGTTTTAGACAATAATTTAGGAAAAGTTTTAATTATTATATTTTGCGTCAATGTGTTGGTTGAGAGGGCAGAGGAGGGGTAGAGGGCTAGAGAGGGGGCGAACGGCCTCATTAACTAATGGCAGGCCTTATCTGATCCAAGAGAGCAACCGAGCGATCACTGGTAAGAGTCGGGAAGAGTGGAGAAGAGTGTCTCTAATATGGCATTTGTTGTGCCCTTAGATCTGATGTTTATTCAGTCCAGGAATTACAGGAATAACCCCTCTAATAGTGCTCCCAAGGCTCGTAGAAAATAATGTCCAAAAAATAACTGACCCATTAGCATTTTTCAATTGTTCAGTGCTTTCCCATTTTTTAACATACAACAGGGTTTTATGAATGACCATGATAGCCATAAGCAGAAGATACGTCAGTTTTGCTCGGATATCAAATGAAAACCACTAACCAATTGAAAATTGATTAGTAATCGAAATCCTTTGAATTAAAATTGACATCAATTATGAACTATTTTTAGCGCTATATTTAATTTTATTAAAAAATACTTTAGCTGTGCTCTTTGATTAGTTGTAAAATAAAAATTCAAAAATATTTACACCTTTTGTCGTCTAAATTAATACTTCGACTGAATTAATACATTATTTTTGTTATTTTTCAAATGAAGAAAATTTCATTTCTAATTATTTTAACTTATTTCTAAATACATAACTTTTCAACTCTTTTAATAAGAATGAAATACAATTTCATAGATCTAAATGTTGGTCCAAATGTTGAAATGATAACTGATATCTTATAAATTATATTATTGATTATTTTCATGCATTTGTAATAGAGGATTATTCCAAAATACCCTCTAGAGTCTAGACCGTACAATTTGCAAAATTACCACTCTTAGAGAAGGATCGATAGACGACCGGAATAACAGTTAATTCCGTTAAAGTGATGTATAGTATTGAATAAAATAAATATAATCTTCGAATATAAGTTAGTTAGTTAGTTAATAAGTTAGTTAATCATAAACTTTAAGTGCTATTTAATTTTTTTAAAGATTTCAAAAGCTAAAGAGAATACACTTATAAGTTATAAGTAAGTGGATCTGTCAACTCTATTCGTGATAAGTCTTAACAAGTCTTAGTAAGATTTTCTGTCACTAAAATTATAAGTTATATGATATTGGTTTCAAATCAAAAGTCCGAATCATTGGATTTATATAATGAGGAGAATAGAGGAAACGAACTAATCCCTGGTTTATAACTAATTTCCGGTTATTAGCAATAATGTAAGCGTTAAGTCGCTGAACGTTTTCATTATCTAATCTTGTTATAACTATTTTACAGAACATTTGTCACAAAAACAACTTTTCTTCACTTACTCTGAACATTGTTTTGTACTTTTGAAGACTTCTTTGGCTAAGAAGATAATGAGA